>VWZW01000887.1:2433996-2447844 GCA_013397115.1 Edolisoma coerulescens | reverse complement strand
AGCTGCTCCTAAAAACACCTGGAAAACACATCCTTGCTCTGTCTCTCGAGGAGACGCAAAAAGAGACTACACCGTGGGGAGCACATTGTAGAGCCTTTCTCTGAAGGTGCCACCATCATTGCAGCCTACCCTGGGGGTCTGCAGCTCCCCCCAGCCTGCCCTGTGGGCAGCAATAACTTGAATGCTGACACTCTGGGTGACAGGGATTTATGTTATTTCCTGGCATACCTCTGATGTACAACCCAAATCCATCCCTGTCCCCCGGGCCAGCTGTCAAAAGCTCCAGAGCTTGTGGCTCCCATGCCCAGATGCCCTCATTGAGGGGCAGGAGGAGGCCAGTTGGCACAACGTGGGGAAGTCAGAACAGCCCTGCAAGGAGCACAGCTGGTCCTCAGGCACACAACCAGCTCCAGCTGTGACCAGCACACACAGGGAGCTTTTTTCAGTAGTTACACAAACTCCAGTGCAAAGATTTCAAAAAGGAGGAACCCAAAGGGTAAGAAAGTGTTGATGAAATAGTGGATGTGGGGAAATGTGCAATAAGCAGCCTCCCGAGCCTTGACCACACCAGTGGGACCAGTTCCCCTCCATGTAGGGAAAGCCAAGGGGTAAATTTTATTTTTCAAGAAATTCCATCCATGGGTACCAGTGCAGTGGTGTGAATTCCCTTTTCACCTTTTGAATTGAGAGTGTTTTAATATATTAACTGTGTTTGTTTTACTGTGGACCAAACTCTAGGAGTTAGCAGAAGCTGAAAGCTCCCCCAGCATCTGAGTTCAAAAATTGGGGTTTAAGTCCTGCCCCTGCATAGGCTAGCCTCCAGCTGTAAGCAGGGAGGGGAACAAGGCTCTCTCCAGGGAGGTAAAAAAAAAACAAACCAGCAAAACCAATAAAAATAACAACAATCCTAATCTTTTGTTTTGTTTGACTGGTGTAGGTTCCCCATGTACCTCTGTGTTGTGTCATTTGCATTTCGTTGCTTTACTTTAAGATGTTTTGTGTTCTGTTTAAAGACAAGAATAACTCATTGTGAAAAATTGGGTAACTGTGATCGTGAATAAAGTTGATTTAGATATCCTGCAGCAGCATGGGTGACTGAGTATTTACCACTTGATAAGTGCAGCAAAATACGATGGCCAGCACTATGGGAAGCTGAGCTAAAAGCCAGGGTGGCATGAGAGCCTCTTCCTTAGGGGGAGCTGGGTGGAGAGATCTCAGGCTTTCCTTTAGTGCTTGAGGATGGGAGGGCATGGGGAGATGGATATTAATATCCCCTTGGCGGACACCACACACACACGTAAGGAATAAAGGAAGCCACAGAAGTAAAAGCAAGGGCTAACAGCATTCCTGAAAGCTTATGCCCCACACTCCTGAGCCTCTTCACCCCCCCTCCCCAGAGAGAAGTCACAACTTCTCTACTCTCACTGCCTTGTTTACAGTCTCTTCTGTAACCACAAAACAGTGCCCTCCACCAGCGCCAGAAGGAGAAAGTGTGCTTTGAGGAAACCCAGGACATGCTGCTCAGCCTAGAAGGGGCCAAGTAGGGTTGCTGAAGATGAGGCAGAGCAGTACCATCCCCACCCTGAACTGAGCAATGTACTGAGAAGGCCCACTGACAATCTGTAGTCCGGCCAGGCGAGATGCTGAGGTCAGATGCTTCCGGAATATGTAGCAAGGGACACGAGGACCCAAAGGGAATTTAGATTCTCCAGAGGTGATGCCAGTTCCCTCAAAACCCTATCCTCTGCTGCAGATATCTGCTGAGGAGCACACCTACAACACAGCAAATGTGAGCTTTTCTCCTCATCTTTTGTTAAACTATTCAGTAGATCAGAGACTATCTGGATCACGCTCTTGTCACGGGACATAAATTTGAGTTGGAATTGTCTCCCTCAGTGTGGGTGCTCCATCTGCCAAAGGACAGGGACATCCCAGGAGTGGTGGTCTCAGCCTCTCCAGCTGAAGCCATTCCACTCTAACAGTTCCTCAGTAGCCTTAAACATTCCGGGCTGGGTAAACTTCTCCAACCCGGCTTTCTCCAACACCAGCCTGAGGAGATCCCAGCTATTGGGACAAGGCAAGTCTGCACACCTGTGTGCTGCCCTCCAAGAGCTGTGCCAGCTCCTGCTTTCCCCGGGAGGGGAGGACCTCTAGTGGGTCTGGAAAGCCTCCTCATTCCCTCAGGAGCAAGGGACAGAGTTGCTCAACACAGAATGTCCGAGGAACTGGCGGCACTGACTTGTCAGACATGCTGAGGCCAAGCACTACCACAGATTAGGTCAAGTGAAGTGCAAACGCTCTGGGCCAAACTCGAATCTTCCCCTTCCTTGGCATCAGCAAGAGGGACCATGGCACATCCGCCAGGTTTCCCCTCTGCCAGCCTCAGCCTGTGCGTTCCCTCCTGCAGCTGCCACGTGCAGCAGTCCCAGTGAGCTTTGCACCCTCATCTGCTGAGCATCGCTGGAGTCCCCCTGCCCTGCCCTGCCTCCCCAGGCCATGGCCATCACCTCACCACGTCCAAACCAGAGCTGCAATTTCGCCATTGCTCCCCAACTATTCTCCACCAAGACCAGCAGTGGTGCAGCACTGACCTTCCCCAGCGAGGGTATCACCCCAGCACCGCGGCCCTCCCGCTGCTTCCTGCAGGGCTGGTCCCGGGGTGTCCCGGCTGCGGCACAGCCCGCGGCGGCCGAGGAGGAGGCGGAGGAAGAAGAGAGGGAGGATGCTCCGAAAGCGGTCCAGGAGCTGCAGCGCTGGTCCGGCATCGCCACCTGGTGCTCAGTGCCCGGCCCGGCACTCAGCCCCCGGCTCCTCCCGAGATCGATTTTAACAAACACTGCAAATACACCTAAGTAGGACCAGAAAAATTGAGTCTTGAGCGCAGCACAATTCTGGTGGTGGATCTCCGAGAAAAATGGGCAAGAGGGGAGCAATTAACAGTGAGTTACAGTGTACAAGCGGATACATTAGGATATAGTGATTGCAGCAGCCCAAAAAAACCCTTTCGAGCTGGTTGGCTCACTCAGCACACAAAGGGAAGAGGGGGCACAGTTTCCAGTCACACTTGTCACTGTGTTTGTGCCCAAGGACTGTGTGCTGCATCAGATCCAACTCCTGGCATCCTTCAGAGAGCTGGGGTACCCGAACAGGACTCCTTGTGCACCATCCACCTACATGCCAGCACACAGGAACATCTCCTACAGTCAGGCTGGGAACTGAAGACCTAAAAAACAACCTTGTTACCCCTCTACTATTACATCCCTTGTTATAACCTCCTCCCCCATTATATCCCCTAATCCACTGCCTTTGGCATCCCCAAGGGATATCCCTACGTAAGGAGAGGGGACCCATTACCAGAAATTTCAGTTTTACCTGTCTGCTGCTTTGCACAGCAATGAACTTCTACTTGTTGAGCTATCTGGGCCTCCAACCTTCAAAGACGAGTAAGAGGAGTCAGCAGTGCCCAGCAGTCTCACAGGACCAGACCTCAGTATCCCATGTTTAAGCACCACCTGCTCTGCAGCCTGCGCACAGGGGCTCATCCCACCTTGCAGAGCAACTTACCACAGAACCAAAGGACCACTTTTGTAAAAGTATGCTTTTCTTCTTAGTTTGGACCTACCCTTCTCCAAAAAACATCCTCACTTGAGTACTGTAAACCTTAAGAACTTGCTCAACACACAAAAGTTGTTCATGTTTGAGGGCTGAGGTGACTAGTCCATAAACTTTGTGGAACAGAAAAAATACAAAAATACGGCATACAGTAACAACTTGGGCCAGGGAACAAGACAAGCTCCTGTATCCATTTAGCCCTAAGATGAAATTTGCAATTGCATGAACGCACAATTTACAAGTTATTCTGGGAAAGATAAATTCAGTGGAATTCATGTGGAATCAAAACAGCACTGAAAAAATTAGAAGAAAAACCCCAACAAAACAAACCAACTGGATCACAATTAAAAAGGTCAAAAATTTATTTTTCCTTAGGGCATAAGAGGCGTTGTAAACAAAATACCAACAAACAAACAAACAAATCACAAGTCAATTCTTACAGTCTGCAAGCATTTGAAGATAGAGTACCCTTTTCCCACCTCCCCCCAAACACTGCAAGCCTGCTCAAATGGTAACAGGCAACAATCCTGGGCCCTGAAGGTCCAGGGAGTTTTGCCATGTCCCAAGCTGGGACTAAATTTCTCATGTAAGAAGGACACTGCATCTGTTTTATCAAACACTTAAAAAAAAAAAAAAAAAGAGTCCAACAAAATATAAATATTACAGACAAAGATCAGATTTAGCACCACCTTTGGTCCAAGCAATCAATGAACTGGGAGATGACAGGTACAGTTTGTTTAGCAAGTCCTTTCTGCCTGAGTCTTTGAAAACATTAGAGGTTCACATTGCAAGAACTGGTAATAACTCTGAGAAAACAGTCCTCCAACTCTGGCAGTCCCTCACAACCTCCCAGGGTCCCGCACATAGGGCAGCAGCACCCAGGTCAGCAAAAATCACTCAGAGTGCTTGGCAGAGCCTTGCAGGACATGGCAAACTCTGTGCCAAGGGTCTGGTCCTGCTTTGGCCCAGCAGAGCCCTGCCTTGAGGCATGGCTGAGCAGCAGGAAGGGCAGTGGCAGCGTGCATCCTGCATTTCCCTTTCCACTAACATCTGCCACCCACCCTCCACCACCCGGCAGGCTGCGGCACCTGTGAGCTGCCAGGGTGGGTGATGGCAGATGCCTGAAGGAGCTGAAGTTGCCTCAATGCGAGTTATTTCAGCACATCTGGAACATGCAAATCAGGACTTCTTTTATCAATTGTAGCTTACTCCAAGGCCTTTTTAGGCTCATCTTTTCCAATACACACATGCTCATCACAGATGCATGGTTCTGAATTTTTGCGAAGAGGTGTCACTGACCAGTTGCTGTGCCACAGCACTAGTGTATGCCAGGACAGTCACAAGGACTGTGATAATCCTAGGAAAAAATTAGGTTCATAAACCACCTGGCAGTATTTTATGTTTCTTGCAACTCCCTCTCCTGTAAGTATCCAGAACTCAAATTATCTTTTCCTTTCCTGCAGGAATTTTTGAGAAGTCCTAATTAACCATTATTAAATGCTGTTCAGTTCCAAAAAACCACCAGCTCTAATAAATGCCTAAAGAGAAATGCTGAGATCTACTTTTAGGCACAGTACTCTGAAGTCTTTGTTCTGCATCTTCACATGTACAATTGCCCAAGACAAATGGTGTTTCTCATTCTCTATTGAGAGACCCATACAGAGTTTTCACCTTTACAGACAGAGACATGATTAAAATTTCTCAAACAAGCATTTGTTTTTACTTCACTGCTTCAGAACATGCTGCTCTAGGGAAAAATCCCAAACCTCAATTGCTTCACATTGTTTTGCAGTTCTCTGAGCAAGCAGTTGGTCATGGCACAGAGAGGGGGGCAGCCCCCTCTGTGTGCATTCCCCGTCCCTCACAGGGCGCAGCCACGAGGAGAGCTCCGAAAACAGTTCTGGACTGGGCACTGCAGTCAAGTCTGCAAATCTGAATTACGGGGGAGATTACGCTTTGCACAGCTCATTCCCCCACCACTGTCATATCCAGAGCAAATGAAAACATTGTGCTATGATGATTTCATTAATTCTTGCTGGGACAAAGCCACACTTCCGTTGTCCCAGTCACAGAAACAGGCCCCCAGTACCATATGTATCAGCTAAATCTTCACAGGTCCCAGCTGATTTGTGCTGAAGCCTGAGGGAAATGTCTCCAAGGTCACTTGGTAAAAAGGAGACCTGTGTTTTCCTCACCCTAACGCATCTTTTGTGTTGGCCCACAGAAAAGTCACTCATTGTTAACTAGTACTCTAATCTGCATCCAGTCTTTACAGATGTTTACACACAGACTCAGGGACAGGTCACAAAATGATCAGTTCAGACAGACTGGGGCATCTCATCCCTCACTAACAATAACTCTTCCCATCAATGGCAGAAGATACTGTTCAGTGCAAGAAGTGTCACTTTCCTGGATTTCAGTTTTACTGGGATGACTGAGAAAGTCAAATTTTTTTTATCAAGCACATGATTTCCTTTTGTAGGAAAACCTCTCATAGACCCATGCACACCTGGATCCTTGCAGGAGCTGTTCATTGTACAAACAGTTTTTATCCAACTGGTCAGCATTTTAAGTTAATTAAACAAAAACTGAACAATGCTTGAAGCTACAGTTATTATTTCTGTCTCTAGCTCACATTTGCTATGACATGCTGTGAATGTCAAGACACCTGTCACCTCTGTAAGAATTAATTCATGACCAAAAGCTCTACCATCTACATGATCAACAATATTCACTCCACTACCTTCAGTGGAGCTGGATCAGAGGCCACAACAAAATATGGTCCAAAGCTGTTACCACAAAAAAGGATTTCCCCAGACTCATTTTCTTCCTCTCTTAGCTTAACTTGCAACCCAAAACAAACTAAATGGTATCCTGCCCATAAACTCTCTAAAAAAATAAAAAAAATAAAAAAAAAAGCCCTCAGCTAATTCCTTCTCTTATTTACTGCAACAGAAACCACACCAACTTCTAGACTTTTCCCAAGCAGAACAAACAAATTGGTTCCCATATTAAAAACAAAACAAACAAAAGACAAAAAAGTGTCACCAACTTGACCACACACACACTAAAACCAGCCACACATTTCTCTTTCTCTGGTCACCGACATACTCTCCCAAGACTCCAAGCTCCCACCAGGTACATTCCCACCACCTAACCACTAAAAAATGGAGCTCTACACCAACACAGAAATGACAACAGCATTTAGTTTTCAAGGTCACATTAAGAACATCAGCCACCCGAGAAACCCACTGCAAAACTTCACTTAGACCAAGCCTAGATCCATTTTTTTTTTTTTTCTTTTTGGTCAACTAAAAATTTGGGGCAGCAAACCCTCTAAGGAGCTTCCAGTCCAGATACGTGCCATTGCTCTGCTAATGCAGAGGAGCACAATGGCTCAAACAAATTTCAGCCTTCATTCACCAAGAGGTTTAGGCTCCCAGCAACTCACTACCCCCAGTTTCCGGAGGTAATCTGGGCTAATTAACAGCTCTGGAAAGAGCTACAGATGTACACAGCCAGCTGAGCTGCTTTCAACACCCACCTTGAGTTATCTGCATCTGAACTTTAGCCTAAGCAGCAATCAATCAAGCTGCTGGCAGGACTTCTCCTGACATGAAATTTGATACTGAGTATTAACTGAGGAGGCTCATCTACATGATTCCCCCTAAACACTGCTAGCAGAGTAATAGGCACTGCTGTCTGCAATTAAATCTGCAATAAAGGAACAGGACTGATGTCATGTGCAAGTCAGCCAGACAGCAGAAATGCACTTATCTGTGCACTACTGGCCCCACAACACTCACTTCGGACCCTCAGTACAAAAAAATCATTGTAATGCTACACACACTTTGCTTTTGCAATATTCCAGGTTTGCACTCATCACGAGTAATGAGCCAGACTTTTCAGCAAGCCTGTTCAGCATGATGCAGAAAAATTCCTCCTAGAAACTGGAAACAATTATAACTTCCTCCTTCCCTGAAAGTCCAAGATAGGAAGTAAAGTCAGCTATTCACTGAAATACTTCATTTTTTAAAAGGTTTATATTTCTTTTTTATTTGTTCCAGTTTACTAATTGCTACAGGCTAAGCTCCAGTGACTGCACTATTCTTTTCTGTCCTGCTTCAAGGGGACAGAAACAAACCAAATTAATGTGTTTTGGGGGACTCAGAGTCAGGACAGAATTTGATGCTCCTCTAGTCTAAACCCCAGTGGTGATGATGGGATTTTGTTTAGTTATTACTACTTTGCTGGTGACCCAGAAGCAGTTCAAGAACAAGCTCTCAAACCACAAAAGAACTGTTTGCACAGAGAAAGCTGCCATGTTGCTTACCTTTCAGTCATCAAATACAGAGTCAATAACAGCTTTGATGGGGAGTATCTGGAGAAGCCTGAAATATTTACCTAAATATTAAACGTTATATTTTTAAAAGTCTCTTTCAGTGCCAAGTGATTCTCCCTTCCACTTGTTTTTCTCCTCCACCAAACAGGGACCAAAACAGGTACTACTGTAACCAAATAACCCTGAGCATCAGGGAAAGGTCACTAAAAACAACATTTTGTTGCTCCTGCCAACATGGACAGGCCTAGAACAGCCAAGCTCGCCCACTCCACCAGCTGAACCTCGGTGTATGCAAACCCCCAGACACACAAACTGCCTCAACTACAACAAGCATATAACCTTTGTTTGTCTTCTTTTGGTGGATCGGTGGCTTCAGGATACAGATTGTCATAGTACATTCGGGAGTGAAAAAAATAAACTTTTCTCGGTAATGAAAAATCCTATCACAGAGCAGTGATGTATTTAAACCATCTATACAGAGAAAGCACCTGCAGTGTCAGACCAAACAACTTATAGCCTTATTAGAAACATCTTTTTCCTCATATTTTATCTATCTCTCCCCTGCCAATATAGTTACTTCTAATTTCTTTCCAAATTATCAACATAATTCCCATAATTTTAATTCAGTAACAAACAGGAGTCTCAACTCAGGACAGTAGTGGCTTATGCTGACAAGAACAGGTCTGTAAAACGCCAGTGTGAAGCTTTAAACCAAATTTATTTATAAAAAAACCAAACACAAAACAAAAAAAATTGCACTCTCCAACTAAAAATCAACACTACCTTGATGCAAGAACAAATGAAGAACATAGTTGATGGGACCAGCCCAGCCCTGACAATATAAAATGGGGGAAACTACTTTGTTCTGCCTATGCCAGCCATGTCCGCACGCAGTGCGGCACAGCTTCCGCTGCAGGAATTGCTGCAGAGTCCCAGCCCTGATGCAAGGGCACCCAAGAGAAAAGATCTCCTCGTTCCACCCTTGGCAAAGCATGCACACCCCACAAAACTGACACCCCAAAGTAGAGTTATGGGTGACTTTTTACAGACACGTGTGCTTTGCTCCAAATTGGGTCTAAGACAGAGGGGGAAAAGCAGCAACAGTAACCTACATCCCAACCCGAAGTCAGCTGACCGGGGGCTTCTGGATCTGGCCTTACATACAGTACTTTATTTGAAAATTACAGACACACACAACAGACACGACTACTGAGCAGCACAGAGGGAGAGAAAGAGCAACACAAGCACTGGGCAGCGTTAGCAGAGGCCATCAAACAGTTCAAGTGTGCGGACACATTCCCCATGCATCATCGCAGTGCCGGTCCCTGCTTCTAGCGAGCAACAAAAAGCAAATGAAAACAAAATAACTTAGACAAAACATATGCTCTCAGACCATCATACTGGTACTGTTGGCAGCTATCAAACACTGCACTGGTACACAGCACTTCACTATGTGGCTAAATAGCATCTGAAGCCGACAGAGACGGAGCTGCTGGTGATAGAAAACCACCAGCAAATAGCAGCAAAGCTCCAGCTGGTTTTAAAGAGCTGCAGCACAGTGGATCATGGCAGGGCAGCACCAAGGCTCAGCAGTCCTGTGCACCCTTTGGAGGTGTAGGAACAGAGTGCATAGAGCTTGCTTTCGCTGAGAACGGTCCATGCTGAGCACCCACAAGGGTCTTCTGTCAGTGTAACTCTACTGATGCTCCTGGGCTTCTTGCCAGTTTAGACAAATGCATGTGAAAGAATTAAGTTGGCTCCTCAAAACCAGATTCCTAATTGGTAAAGTATTAGAGGTTTTCCAAAATCACGTGTTTGATACTATTTCAGTACAGCTGCAGAATTCAGTTTTTCTGTTTGAATGCAAAGGTCTCTGGTAATATTAAGGCTTTTTGACAAACTTAAGAACAGCAGGACAAAAATTAAGCAGAAAACTGAGGTACATCCCCTCTCCAGAGTAATGAACTAGAGCCACAGGAGATGTACTTCCCAGAGCTCAGAGAATCAAGTGCTCTGGCTTTCACATTTCTCTTGCACCTTACAAAAATCGTCCAGTTTTTCAAAGGTAGTAGATTTTGCTGCTACCTGTAAAGTCACATTATTTTTGACAGACGGAAGTTCTCCTTCCATTCAAATAGAATTTAAGACAATACCTCTTTTGAAGAGCAAAGTTTCTGCCCAACTTTATTTAAGACCTGAGAGACCCACCTTTGCAAGCCAAGAATTATGAAATCAATATCCAAAACATCTGTGAAAATCTGCAGGTGAGAACTAACCCAGATAAAATGGAGACTTTTTCTTCTTAGGTTAACAATAAGGACAGAAAAGAAAGGACCTGTAAAAATATTCCCATAGCTCTGTCAATAAATACAAATAACAATACAGTATCCAAACTTGGGATTGCACCAGCAGAATTATTTTCCCTTCTGAAGTTACCATCAGTTCTGAAGCACAACAGAGGACGCAACCAGCAGAGACAAACCAGAAGACAGAATCATGCATGGATGACATACAGAGTGTTTCAAGCACAGCTCAGAAGTCCTGTATTGATAAGGATGTTAATGCACATTCTATACACAATCCTGGCAACATGCTGCATAATCCTTATACTTGCACTAGCAGGTGATATGTTTTTACGGAAAGCAGCCATTCCCAACCCAAGCCACCCCAGCTGTCAGTCTCTACCTACCCAAGGGTCCCGTTTTCATCCAGTTGCCCCCTCCCCTGCATTTCCCCTTCCCCTAAGAGTGCATGAATAGAGAATTGCAAACATTTCACACTGCACGTTCCACTCCAAGTCCTGGATGAGGGGCCTGTTTATTCTATGAATATTGCACTTATCCACTCACTGGATTTGCTTTTTCTCAAGAATGCAGAGTATTTGGGAAAAAATAGAAAAAATAGTAGGATACAACACAGGAAAATATGAGTTATTAACAAGCTATCTATGAAGATCTAAAATTAAATAGTACTAGTTCTATTCTGTTAATACTAGTAATATGAAAATAATGAATGCTTTATCAAATTCCCTTGTTTTTCATATAAGATAAAAGCAGTAACTTTCTTTTTAACTGAGGAAAGCAATGAATATATATTACAATAAAATATGATTCATTAGGATCTGAAAGCGATGAAAACAATTATATAATGCCTTCGTCAAACTTTATAGAATCACAATGGAAGGAGTCTTTGGGGTGCACATTCACAAGGGACAAATGCATTTTTTAGCTACACCCATGCAGATGTGAATTTCCATTTTGAAGAGTCTAGCTGCAAGTCAATTTCAATCTTTCATTACTGTGTATTTGCTATTATTGAATACATCAATTTAAAAACTTCCCGTCGACGCATCAGTTAAGTGCCCCAACACATGCCCATCATCTCATTTATCCTGAAAGTTGTGGCTTGCAAAGGACTGGTACATATGACCACACTCACCCATTGCACGGGGTGACAGCTGAAACAATGAACAGGAATTGCCTCCCATGGGGAAGGACTCCTAACAAAATGCATAACTCTTGCTGTTGAGAAACTGTTTTGAAAGGGGAGACAAGGGAAACCAGCAAATAAACTTTTCAGGCATTATATAAACCTCAATAACGAACTCAGAAGTGCTCATTATTATTAAAGTTGCAGTATACAGCAAGACACAATTTTCACATTCTTTAATTTTGTTCTCTGGCATTGGAGTTTGGAATTTCTGCTGGTCCAAATTCAAGACTTTTTGGGAAATACAGAGTGGCTGAGAGCAAGACAGCAAGAGCAGGCACCTCTCCCCCCAGAGGAGGGCCCCCTTCAGCTGCAAATGGCTTTGCTCAAGTCCTGCACACTCTTCCTCTTAACGATCTGGTTCAGGAATAAACCAGAAAGAGAAATTTAAACAGTACTATTGATTTCTGCATTGAGTGTTCACCGAGGTGCACATTACATTTAAATATTGCTCTTGATCCAGTGTCAGTTCTGACAAATTTAGTAAATAAAAGGCGACGTTAACATTTTTAGAAAAGAGCTAAAACACTTCTAGCACTACACTGTCCTCTGAGTATTCTGCCAGGTTTTCCTGCCCTGCAGTCAGCTTTTCTGATGTAGCTTAAGGCCCTTCCCTTTGTTTCACAGCTAAGTGTGAAAGGCTTGCTATGTCGGGCATCAGCAGAACTGACCAAAACTAGCTGCTTGCCGATGGAAAAAATAATTATTTTCCTTATTCTCTCGGTTGAAAGAATCAAGAAAATATAGAGCATCTCAGTGAGAGATGCTATGGCAACGGTAAGACAGGAGGGGAAAAATTGCTTTGGGAGTATTTGTTTTAAAATAAACAACACTTTGAGGGTGTTTGTTTTAAACACAAGCAGCCAAAACCACCACCAAGTGAAGGGAAGCCCAAATGGAAGCTCTTCCACCAGGGTGGAAGCCAGTGTGCCAAGTGGTGGCCAACAATCATTTCCAGCACCAAGTAGGTCATCTGCACCCCATCCCTTTTGCTGGTACAGGTGAGGGCAGAGGGAGGCCACAAGCGTGGCTCTGCAGCCCATCTACAGGGTCCAGTCCCTCCTCAGGAGGGCATGAAGCCTTTGAGATGGGATAAAGGAGCAACTGAGCCATGGAGCTGCTGCATGAGAAAACCCTGGCGGTACTGCAGGCACCCTCACCCTGTGTCACCCTGCACTGCCTGGAGCACTGCAAACCACCTCCCTGCAAAAGCCAGAGCTGGAGAAGCGAGCCAGCAAGATGCAACAGCAGCTGTGGGACAGACATCTCTTACAGAGCTCTCTCGGGCAGATCCCGAAGCCTCCTAACCTGAGCCTCATGGAGAACTTGCATCCACCGGGGCCAGCCCTGTGCAAGGCACATGGCAGCCAGGCACTGGAACTGTCTGCCAAAAATATCTGTGCCACCCCCACCCTGCAAGGACTCCTGCAGTTCAGAGGCACCCTGGGCTTGGCTTTGTCGGATGCAAATGCAAGTATTTCCAATAGTCTGGGCTCTTCTGTCTCCTTGCTGCTCTTCCCTCCTTGGATAGGGGCTCATGTCAGGCCACACCATACTCAGAGAATTCAGTGGCTCAATGCAGAAGATCTGGGAGCTGTGCTTTACATCCCCCCAAAGAGATGACCTAGTGGGAATGTCTTTTAACAAAACTTTAGAATATTTTAAATAATAAGTTAATTCTTAATAAATATGTGCTTCAAGAAAATGATAATTATATACTGCACCTTTAAATAATGCACTTAGTTCTCTGCATTGGCTTCCATTTTGGTTTCTTTTATTGTTAAAGTGCATTAATTCAAAATAATGAACCACTTCCGCATCATTATTGTTAAAATAAATCATAACATTAATACGAATCACTAAGTCACTACTATTAGTACTGCAATCTAGCAGATAACTCTATGTATTGCTCTATTTAATACTGTCCAGCAGAAGAATATAATACTTCTATTATAATCTCACAACAGCTCCAGCAGTCTTTTACGGCTGCTACCATATTAGTACAACTAAAAACGGGGAGAAGTATGAGAGACAGGGCCACAATGTCTCAGATACACATCCAGTAAGATGTAGCTGACTGGACATATACTTACACATCATATGGTAAGACATTAAGGTACGAAGAGGACCCCGCACTGGGATATGAGCTGTTGTGCAGTTACACCTCCTTCTCCTGCCACCACAAATTAAAGGGATCCCAAACAAACAGCCTCCCCTCCCCACCTGCATGCAGAGAGCTGCTCGAACCACAGCACTGTTTGTAGCCTGTAGTTGTGGCACCTGGATGTTGTTTCAGCTACTGAAAAGACATCAGTCACATTAGCTGTTGGCAACTCTCTCAGTGTTATCATGGAAATGAATAAAACCCCCAAACCACACACACACAAAAAAAAAAAAAAAAAAAA
>VWZW01000887.1:2219579-2433986 GCA_013397115.1 Edolisoma coerulescens | reverse complement strand
AAAAGAAAAGAAAAAAAGAAAAAAGAAAGAAAAAAGGAAAAAGGAAAAAGACAAGAACAATGTATAAATTTCCTAATTTTTTTTTTTTGGCAGTGAAACATCCCCAGTAACACATAGTATTGTTGTGCTATTTTACTCAGCCCCTTGATCCCAGCTATTTTGAAGCCTTTATAACCTTTAACTTCCAAGCCAAATCAGTATGAAAATCTGGAGGAAAAAAGGGCATGTAATACTTTGTGTAAACCAGTAGTGAAATGGTCTGCCCGTCCCCCTTAGAAGAGATTTACAATGCTGCCTAGTATTTAAAGCAATTAGATATTGATCTTGAGTGATTAACAAGGCCATTTAAGAAAACCCCCAAGCATGACTTCCTTAAGCACAATAGGGATTTAGTAAATTATCTTTACAGCACAAGGGTACCTCACAAATAACTCCATTTTCCTAGCCTTTTTCAATGGATACCTCTTCCATTTCCCACACTACCCACACCGTGTGCCACATTTCTAAGCATGAACTTAAGAAAGGCAAACAGAACTGGAACTAGAAGAGGCAGCTTCCTGGTTAGATGCATTGTAGACCAAATTGCTTTGATATTAAATCTCTGAGCCTGAGAAGTCCAGGCCCACTTTCCAGTACGAATGTACTCTTTGGATTCAAGTGGGAATAGAAACACATATTTGGCTCCTACTTCAGTTTTAAGTCTTTTCTGGTAAAACCAGATACACACACACACACAAAGAAAATACAGTAAACCCAGAATGCACAGAAAAGACAAAAACAAAACACAAAAGCAATTCCCCAAAAATATACAAATTATGTGCAGACTGAGTTTGATGGCTTTTTTTTTTTTTCCACTCATTGTAAACACTGATGTTGCAGAAGGTTACAAATATTTCTCACTAATACCTTGGTGGGCCCTGCCAGCAGTCAGCACCCTTGGATTTGGACCAGAGGGCAAAACAAGAATTAACACATTTGACAGCTTTGTCTTTAGTGTCTTAAGGGACTTTGTTGACTTTGATAAGTTTTGAGAAACCCAACTCTGGGAAGAGAATCAACCAGTACCACCTGGCAGGAGTCAGGCACAGAACCAAACACGAAGCCCACACAGTAATCGACGTGCTTAAGCAAGGGGTTTGTAGGTTTGTTTTTAGAAGCACCAGTAGGCATCACTGCCCTAGAACACCTGAAATCCCAACTCAAAGAACAAGACAGAATGAAAGGAAACAAAAAGCCCCCAACCCACACCACCTGATGGCCTTTTCTGGTGAGTTAGCTGTAACAACACTGAAGTCAGAGACCAAAACTCTCCACGATGAAAAGGCTCCACCTCTGGACCTACCAACTATTGAGTATAGTTTAAAAAAAAAAAAAAAGTGAACATCTCCAAAGGATTAGAGTCCCTCTGTGTTTCAGAAACTTTCATTTGCTTCTCACTGTAAGTTGTGGAAAAGCATTCAAAATTCTTGGGTATTCCACATATGGACAAAAATGAGGAGAAAGGGAGCCAAGATTGTAAAACAGTTTGGCACAGAACTCCCCAAGTAGATGCATGTGTATTTCTCTCACAAAAGGCACACATTTGGTTTCCTATCAATAATGGGAAGGATGGGATGTCATACCCTGTTACACACACAAGATTATTAACAACTTCACAAAAAGGCATTTGACTCTGCTGCATCTTCCTTGTAGTTGCTTACAGCACGTAAAACCCACAAACCTCTCCAGAACACGGCAGATTTGTCCTCAGTATAGACTCCTTTGTACAAACTGGAGCACAGGGAAACGTCTTTTTGTGTAGCAATTGTTTTTTCCACATGTACACAGCAGGAACAGTATAAATTAGGGAGGTTAAAGATATTGCAATATTAGTTCTTTTTCTCCAAATAATTTGAGGGCACCCAGCCTTTGAATGGCTTCACACCATTCATGATCTGGCAGTACCACCAGCCATTTGGGTTCCTTTCGAGGACCTCCATGCAGACACCTTCCTGAAACCCCGCAGTCTCCTCATCCCCTTCATAGTCTGCAATGGAAACATAGATGTCCTTGAGATTGTTGTGGATGAACTGGGATTTCTCAATGGGCTTCGGCCTGACTGTAGACACAGGAATCCCATTCCTCTGCGTGGGGAGGTTGGAGGTGGTCTCAGAGCTCTCTGTGCCCAGCCGCTCCGGCTGCTTTCCCTTTGTGTCACCAGGCTGTGACCACGCGTTGCTGAAGGAGGAATTCCGACGGACGGTCCTAAGTTGATCTGTAGTTGTTAAAGACTCATTTCTGCGCAAGGAGCACGACAGGTTGTTATCCTTTGGTGGTGGAGACACAAACACTGACTGCGGACGGACAGCAAGTTGCCTCACACCGTTCCTCATTTTAACTGGCCCTGATGCTTTTGAAAAACCACCAGGAGGTTTGCTTGGGATGGGTGGTGTTGCACGTTTGCTCTGGTTGATGGTGTTCAAAGCCTGAACCCTCTTCTCTATCTTCTCTAAACTGTTTGACTTGTTTTCATTTATCCTGTTCCTGGCAAATGAGGAATCAGTCTCTGCTGACGTAGTTTCTCGCTGGTTATCAGGGAGAGCCAAATAATGGGAAGGAGCCCAGCCTTCCATGTCTCCGTACTTCAGGTACCACCATCCACTGGCTTGCTTTTCCAGCACTTCCACTTCTGCTCCTGCTGGGAAGCAAATTTCAGAATCCTGTACCTTTTGGTATGAGTCAGTGGTCACATAGAAACATCTGGAGTCATTTTCTTGCTCGGTTTTGGCTGTATGGCTGGAGCAGAAGATGCCACGGGAAGGAGCTGTGATGAGATCGGCCGAGCTTCTCCGAACAGGGTCGTCCTGGTTCTCAGAAGCTGTGCGGGGAGGGCTCGCAGACTCTTCACTTCTTGAACCTTTGAGTCCACCTCTGAGCTGCCCAGTTGGCCTCAGCTGACGCCTTAAAGTGCTAATATCCATCTTTTCTTGGCTCTGGGAGTCTGCTTTGTTCAGGAAGGGTTTGGGCCTAACAATTGGCTTTGCTCTGATGGAAGGACTCTGCCCGGGATCTTTCTTCATGCCTGTTCTTGCCACGCTACGTAAGCCGACGTCTGAAGCTGATCTTGGTTTTGTCTCCTCGCTCCTGGAATAGTGACATTTTCCAAGATCAGGCTGGATGTTTTTGTCCGTTTTGAGCTTCACAAGTGATGATTTAGGAGAGCTGGAACATGGAGAATTCCTTCGGATCAAGGACAGAGAGGAGCTTTTCTGAGAATCAGAATCCCCACTAGATTCCTTATTGGACAAAGCATCTTCCACATAACGTCTGAACCCCTCATTCTCATAGATGGTTTCTTCTTCATGAGCAACTTCTTCTGAAGACTCTCCTACTTTGAACTTAGCTTTCTGAAGTGATGACACAGGTGAGGGCTTGAGGGGCTGAAACAGTCGTTTTTCAGGAGTGCTCTCTTCATGATGACTTTCACTCACTTCACACTCCGAGTCGAAGCCAAAGGCAGGCACGTCATACTCAGGTTCTTCGTATTTCAGCTTGTGGGGAGAGTCCTGGGTATCTCCTGAAGAAACTGCTCCAGGAGCTGTTCCTTCTTCAGAGTCTTTTGGTTTACTGGGAGGTGCTGGGGGAGGAACCTTTGGGCGGGTTAAAGTACTGGTTCTTCTGTTCAAATTCGGTTTCTTTCTCTTGTCAATGTAAGATGCTGGAGCCCATCCTTCCTTCTCTCCAATCTGCACATACCACCAGCCACCAGAATTCTTTTCTATAACCTAAGAGGTAACAAGGAACATGTTACTTAGACAAAAATCTCAACCCACTGCTTTCCACTCCTCCCCCTCCAATCCACTCCCATGCAAAAGACAAATATTACAATTTTTCCAGATACACTGTTAAGGCTCACCTCTGCTTTTTGTCCTCCACGAAAGCTTATGCCATCAGAGATGCACGACTGGAATTCAGCAATGGTGTAATATTCCACTTCCACGGAGGGTGGCTCTGGTGGCTTGGGCAACTGAAAACCCTACGGCAAATAGGATGCTTTGTTCATTTAAACCAAAGAAACAGTCAGCTGAATAGCAGTATGAAAAAAAAAAATTGCTTTTATTCACTAAGACTCTTCCTTCTTCCCGTGCTATTTCCTAACGGTGACTGCCCATTTCTCCAGAGCGGGAGCGGATGTATTGATGTGGGCTAAAAGAGAAAAGCCTTTCAACATATTCACTGTTCATGCCACCTTCACCAACTATTAAAACTGTGATAATCTTTACCTGAATAGTAAAATGTTTTACTCGTGGGTGATAAAGTGTGAGCTGCAATTCCAGTCACACTAAGAGCAGCCCATTTACGCTGAGATTTTGTCCAGAAAGACCCAGCTCTGGATGAGTTGCCACAATTGCAGAAAATTGCATTGCAACAGGCTCCTAACAGATTCTGCCTATCATTAAATATACCATTTTAAAGTGTAATCCCAATGAATTATTGCTCTTAATCTTCTGCTGGACTTTTTAAACACTCTGAATTAGTCAGTGATTTGAGCTAATGGGCATCTCTTGTAGCAAGACACAAGGATAATATCATAGACCCCCTAGCTTTGCCCAGCTAAAGTGCTAGAAGGGAAGGACCTTACTACTTGATCAAAACAAATCCAGTTCCTCCCCATAACAGACCCAGAACCTCTACACTATCCCAACACAGTCTTCATAAAGGCTCTACAGGAAGTGGGACACTGCCATTTACAGCCATTCTGGCAGCATACCAGACTCCTCTAAAAGCTAAGTGCTTTTACATTAAGCTGCCACATTTTAGAGTTTGCTATAATTATTTTTTAAGGTGATAAATGGGATAAGGGTCTTTTCAGGAATTTCAATATTGAAAGCTTTTTAGATTAGCACAGTGCTCATCTGCAGGGCAACCAGATGATGGTGAAGTTGCACAGCTTCTACACTTCCCTACTTAGGGTTCTGTGAAAGAATTGCAGTTCTGCCAGGATCTCTTGAGCATAGGTCAGAGCATCCACAGACAGACACAGGACGGACAAAGATACAAAATGATCCTTAGCCATCAATGGGAGAAGGGCAAATCACACACTGTGCTTTATTCTCCTGCTCCTCCATTTCTAAGATACCCTTTCTGTAACTAACAGTAGATGTTTCATCACTCACAGCATGTGGCATTTCACAGAGAATGCATCTCTGCACCTTAGGAACCATGTCTAACAATGTTATAATTGGATGTTTCTCTACTATAAATGTTGAAATACAGCAGAAGCATAGCATAATAAAATGCCTTCAGATAATAGGATGGTTTGGATTAAATGAAGATAATTGGAAACAGCAGATATGCTCAGGGTTTCACATATAATATCACTGTTATTTTTAGCATGGGATTAAGTGTCATAGCCTTGCCAAAACAAAGTCAAATTGAAAATAATGGAAAGAAAAATAGGAAGAAAATGCTAATATGCTATTCATGTAGTTTGTTAAGAAGCATCTCTGGTGACAGAAAAATTACAAGTTGCATACTGCTCATAAAGGGTACAGCAAAGATTAAACACTATGTATTGCCTAGATAAACAAGCTATTAGCATGACTTTTATATAAATACACTACTGACTAGTTCCTATTGAAGATGACAGTTCTAATCTCAAATTGGTACAGACTTCCAGAATTCTAGCTTTGGGGATAAGAAATCATAGGGGGTCTCATTCCTGTAGCATACATCCTTCCATGGGATTCCAAGCCACTTTAGACATACACAAGAGCGAAGCCACCTCAAAGGTGGTAGCAATAGAAGGAGAGGACACATTCCCAGTTGCTTAAGAGAAGAGAAGGTCAAAAGTTTCAGTCTGGGCTAAGGACACCCAGAGGAACTTTAAACTTCTGAGTCAGCCAAACAAGTTTTAATGCTCATGCACAGACCACAGCAGCTTTATCATATTCTCCCTGCAGACCTGATTAGTTGGGGCAACATTTTGAATAAAAGAAAACCTGATTTATCATTAGGACGCCCTGAGGTCTGCTCAACGCTTAAACAATGAAATGAACAGGCATGCAAATAAAGGGTCTCTCAGATATCCCTCCCACCTTGTACAGCTGCACAAAGTCTCACAAAGCACCCGGACACCTACCCACTGCTAAGATAAACCATAAACCAATACACACCAGACTGGACTCTCTTCGTGGGGGTGGCCTTGTTCTTAAATTTGGAGAACCTGAGCAGGAAAGGGAAAAGGGAGAGTTTATTTAACTTCGCAAATACTGCTAAACACATTTTTCAGCAGCTCTCTGCTGTTACACAGTTTGAGAATGGAAGTCATTATTTGCAATATTTAAGGCATCTCTATGAAACAAGATAGGAAACTATGAGGGTATATTAGAAATACCAAGGTAGCTTAGCTATTCATCTCTGCTAAGCCAGCAAATTTAAGAGGAGATCACTGCCAGAAAGTAGTGGATTGTATTTTCTGCTGGAACTGACCAGCTCCATTGGAGACTGGCCAACAAGAACTGGCCTAATACCTATTTTCCCCCCAGCAGTAAAAATAATTCACTAAACACTCACACTGTCCGCTCTCATAGTATTTTGCCATTCCTTGCACAGAATAGCATCAGCATCTGCATTTTGCAGATGAAGTAGTAAAAACATTATAGCAACTTGCCCCCAGGAAAACAGCAGAACAAATGCAAGAGAAGACGCAGGTGGTCTCCTCAACTTGAACATGACATCAAATCATCTGCATTTTTGGGGTAGAAGGGCACATTTTAGAGTGTTCAAAAGGAAAAAAAGGATTCTTCTCTGGAAAAATTAACAAAGTAAACACATGCAGGCTAAGAAAAAGAATCACCAGCCAGCCTGTGTATAACGTGAAGTTAAATTTTATCACTACTAGTGAAGGACCACATTCTGGAGTCCCTGTTGATACATCTACAGACTCTGGAAAGGTCTGTTTGTGTGGACTTGGCTGTAAGGCCAGGACATGTGGGACCTTAGCTGACAGGCAATGCCAGTCCTGAAAGGCAGAAGATAAGAATTCATTGCAAGCCCGTGAAAACCCCGACTCCTTTACTGCCTTACTTATTTGAGCTCTTTGTGGTGCTATTCGTGCTATGGCTGGGGATCCCTGGGCCAGTTTGGAAGCCTGCTTGTCTGGAGTCATCATGGCATTGCCATTAGAATCATTGCACAGGATGGGCAAACTGATTTCCTTCTTGGTGATATGAGTCTCTGCAGACTCGTTTTCTACTTGAGCTTCCTTGTCAGTAGATGATTTCTTGTTCAGCAGGTTACTGATCTCCATGATGTTTCCTATGATTTCCACTGGCCCAGTTAAGTTCTTTTTCCTAGATGGAATATCATCTTTAGCCTTCTTCAGATATGAAGCTGGGGCCCAGCCTTCTTTGCCCAGATACCTGCAGAGGCAAAAGGAAACACCATCACATCAAACACAGCCTTCTCGTGCATTGCAGGTAGAACAGCTAAAGCAGATGTGAGGGATGACAACAGCAAACAAAGTTTGCAGTTCTCAAATAAGATTTTGTGGTCTCTATTCATTTATTATCTATTGATTAGACATATCAAAGTCAGCTGAGCCAGCACTGAACTGTGTAGTTGAAAGCCACTAATCATCCTAAAGAAGGAGTCTCTCTGGACAAGAAATAGTTACACACAAGGTAAAGAGCTTCACCAGTTTGTTTTATGCCTCCCCTAGACAGTACTACGCAAACTCAGTATTTTCCCATACAGCAAAAAAGCAAACTAGTGAGTAAAATATTTTAATAGCTTCTAAACTTCCCAGTGGCAACTCAAATTGAAAATGGGCTAAAATAAGGGTGTACAGCACCCAGTACAGAGAACCTGTGCCTGCAGTTTAAGACCCTTGTGCAAGTCTCCCTCCCTGAAATTACAAAGAACAGTGGCCCTCCTTCCAGGATTCCCAGCTCTGCATGAGCAGCTTTCTCTCACGGAGCATATGGGACCCTGAAACTACTGCAGCTTCTTCTAGCACTGCAAGATCAAGGAACAATTTGACTAAGGAAAAATGGCTTTCATGGAGACTCATTTTCCTGAACAAGCTAGAGGCTATTTGAAGAAATAAACTGGGAAATGTGAACAGACACCTGAATCCAGTGTGTGTTCCCAAAACACCATCCTGAGCTGACCATGCTACACTTCGAACTGAAGTAATTCTTCTACAACTGGGCTTTAGGGAAGATGTTTTTTTCTAACTCCTGCCATTCCTAACACCTCAGCAGGGATTTCAGATTACAATCAGACTCCAGGGAGGACCACGTGGATGAACTCTGCTTTCCCTAATGAAACCCTAACTTGCTGTTTCAGTGTGAGTCACTGAAAACCTTCTCTTTAATCTCTCAAGATACCCAAAGCAGGCCCTTGAACTGTAAAGTGGGAAAGCAGGCACCATTAAAACCCTGGTGCTCAGGAAATCTGCAGGAAATAAAAAGGTTAAAACAGTGGGACTCTAAGGTTCTTTACTGAAAAGGGAGCCTCATTAGACAGAAGAGGAAGGAGCTGGGGCACATGGGATATGAGCAAATCATTCCCTGGCAGGTGAGCATCTTTGTCATGACAACACTTGGATTCTGAGGTTTCCAGTGAGATCTCTGCATCAAGTCTCATCCTGGGCTCCCTCACCACATCCACACACTTGATAGAGGCTCGGGGACTTTACAGGCAGAACAGGAAAATGCAGCGTAGATTTGATTCCCTAGACTTCTTTATTACTCTTCCTGTATAAAAGTAAATACAGTTGTTCTACTTCTAGCAGTGACTACAAGAATCTTTCTGTCCAAAATCCTACCTTTTCCTCCCCACCCACCTAGACCAAGCAGGATACTAAAGATTCTGCTTCTCCCTCCATACCTGCCTTCTGTCACACATGAAGGTAAAGATGTAGGATCTCTCCTGCTCAGGAAGTTTAGTGACAAGTTTTTCCAATGATTCTGATGTCAAAGGAAAGCATCCCAACAGCTCTGACCTTTGTTTGATGCATGGAGACTAACAAGAAGTAGCAACCTGGTACTATCTTGATTTGACTTCAAAAAGATACACAGCATCCACTGAGTGATACTGTCTCAAGAAGCAATTTGGATCTATTCAATCTTGTCCCTTTTGAGGCTTTTCTGCTAGGCCTCAAACCAAGCCAAAAAAGGAAAAGGAAAAAAGGCCTCAATACATGCCACAATTCCTGTTGTATCAAGGCATCACCCAGTGCCATTTTCCAGCCCTGAAGACTTTTGGCTTCATTCCCTTTTGCAGTTGACAGCCCTTTTTGCAGAGCTACTGACTAATGCTCTCTGCTGCCTTTGCATCAAGTAAGTTTTTTCAAAGGACATTTATGAGTTTATATCATGTGGAGGTGTAGAGGTCTCCATCTGTGAGAAAGCCACAGTGGCCAATGCACTGAGCACTCCAGTTCCAAAGGTTACTTTCAACAGAGCTTGATTGTGCAAAATCAGTAAGAAAAAACAGGTTACATCCATCTTAGTTCGTGGGAGACTTAGCATGCTTCAGATCAGAAAGGTTCTGTACTGGCCTGTTAGTTCTCCTGCCAACTTCATGCATTTGGACCAGCCTGTGTAACCCCACTGCCACAAACACCTCTGACAGTTTCTCCCAATGAATAATAGCAGCAATAGATGGACAGTTAATAACTCTGGGCGACATACGCTCAGAACAGAGGCTGTTGTAGGCTCCTTCTTCCTGTGTTAGCCAATTTAACCTGAAGTTAATGCTGAGCAGTAGTTACCAGAAACTACTAGTTTATTTCTGCAATATCACAAATAAAAACTACTTATGTAAGTTAAATATGCTTACATTTTTTACCTTAGTCCTTGAATTTGGTAATCTTTCAGCCCTTTGAAAATATAACCTTAGAAGATTCCTTGATCTTCCCCATTCCACAGGTGAAAGAACTAAAACAGCTGCTAATCAGTTTCAGAGAAGTCCTGAACCAGTAACAATTTTCATTTCACATCCCAAGAGTTGAAACACAAGTATCCTTCTTTCATTTATATTCACAACCTACTGGAGACATTTCAAACCCCGAGATTCCTCCTTGTTTCACTGCTGCCAGCACCTCCCCAGCTGCGCTTCATTGACGTGGGCTGAGGCTCACAAAATGAAGAAGACGAAGACAACTAACAAAAGCTTTACTTAGCATATTGGTACTTAACTTGCCCTGCACTCAGTCCACTTGGGCACCTCAAGATTGCATCTATTACTGTCACCTGGAGGCAAAGAAAGATCTAAATGACAGATGCTAATGCCACACTGGGAAGCACAGATCTACTGAACTCAAAAGAACAGTAAAGCAGGATCCCAGGACAGAGCCTTTTCTTCATTTCTCCAGAGTCCTGATGGGTTTTTTTTGTTGTTTTTTTTTTTTTTTTAAAGTTATAATGCATGTGGGGCAAAATAAAGACAGACACCAATATTGCATCTAGCTTGTACAGCATTGGATTGGGAGGGTGTCAGAATTAGGTGCAGTGATTTGGTTCCTTTATGCTTCTAAAACCCTCCCTGTTTATGTTACATGAAGGAAAAAATGGATTAAAACCATAGGAATGTTAAAAAAAGTCAGAAGTGCCTCTGTAGGTCTGAGAGTCACATCTGCTTTCCAGCTCCAGAGCACTGGAATTACTCCAGAGGGAAGCAAACCAAAAGAAAAGAAAAAGGAGGACAGGAAATGAGGATCAGCACATGGCCAAGAATTTGGAGAAATTACATATTTAAGGTGGAACAAGCTAATGTCTTTAAGGTGGATTCCATTTACAAACTACTGGTTTTGTTTTTATCTCTACACACTGAAGTGTGTTCAGCCTGTTATCCAGCCCAGGATCCAACTGCATTCTCTCCCTGCTCCCTCTCCCCTCACATGCACAACAGGAGAAGGAGTTGCTCCTTCTAAGGCACTCAATACTCAGAGAAGCAAATTTCTGCAGGGAGGGAGTCCTTTCCTGAGGAGCACCTGACAGTACTCAGGGCAGTGTTTACATGTAACAAACAGCACAACAAGCTGGAGATCAGCTACCCAGGCTGCAAAAGACCAGCTTGCAGGGATGGATCACATCATCAACATTTCCAAAGTGTTGCCTATGGAAAAAACCTGTTTCTAAGAGTTTAATCCCTCCAGCAAGAAAGTAGCACAGTGCTCCAAAGCAGCAGAGAGGAGCGCAGTTGACACCCCACATGCTTGTCACACCTATGGGGAGCTCATAACTCATCTTCCAACAAGAAGAGGGGTTTCTCAAATCAAAATGCCTCTTACTAAGAGGCTGAGCACATGCTGCAATCCCCAACTACCATGGGGTGGCTGGGGCATCCACTGTCCTTCCAGCAGATTGCCATGAATGAAGGTGCCATGGAAACCACTGCAGCAAGTGTCACCATGCTTCAGAAGGCACTCCTGGTGTGCAGAAAAATTTGTCTTTTGGGTTCACTCAAAGGAGCATGTGAGGAAAAGGGGAAGAAAAAATTCAACTTACTGTAGGAGTGTTAATATGGCAAAGGGAAACCTACAGTAGTAACCAGCCTACATTGCAGAAAGAGAATACAAAAATAAACTAGAGATGTCTTGCAATAGTTCTCCCCTCAGAAAACCTATCTGAAAATTTGGATTCCATTTCTATAGATGATTAAGGGAGAAAAAAATGTGACCTGACCAAACCCATGCATTTTTGAGTTCCTCCTATCTAGAGTGCCTTCCTGGCTCCACTGCTATCTTTATTAGCTTATTCGCTCCACGGGATCATTACATAGAAAACTGATTTTTTTTTCTTCTAAGTAAGGGCAATCAAGACAAACAACAACATTGCTTCAGTCAGCATTTTCACAGTCCTCATTCATAGCCAATAAATCAAGCAGAATTCAAACAAAAGCAAGTTATGACTTGGGGAGGGAAAGAGGAAAAAAATCACTATAATTACATGCGGAATGGAAAAAGATGACTATATGAGATGTTCTGCACTGCTGAGAGCTAAACCTCCATTTTTAAGCTACCTGTTGTATCACATCTTGTTCAAAGAGAAATGGGATGTCACAGTAGTGTCAGATTCACACGCAGATACAAGACAAGGGGGAGAACCACGAAAGAGCACTAAAACCTAAATGCTTTGTGAACCTAGTTGAAGAAGCTCTCATCAAGTGCTCATCCTGACACCCCACATCACTGAGACAATATCTAACCTACAGTCTCTCCATAAGCATTCACAAAGGAGATTCTTAAATCAAAACTCTCTGCTATGACTGCTGTTCCAATTACATAACAAAATTTGACACACAATAACAACTTCACCTGCCCTTGGAATTCAGTCCCTCTACGTCAGGAATATCTAATGTGGACAGACAGAAATCAAAGCAAATTAGCTGAAACCACTGGTAAGCTTACAGAGGGGCTATACCCAGCAAACTGATCTTGTACCCCTGAAAGTAGCACTACCTGCCCCAAACAGCTCAAGAGATCACAATCAGCCTTTCAGCATTGCTATAAATAGATTTAAATAGGTTGCAGAATAACTCTTATACTGGAAACATATTAAAATTATATACAACAGAAAGCCTTGTTAGGTCCCACAGATCTTAACTCAGATATGGGCTTTTAACTTGAAGCAAGAAATAAAACCCTCCAAAGCTGCAAGTTAAGGCATTTCCTTGCTGGAATGGTCGACAGCCTTTGCAGACACTGTAGTGTTACTTTAGTCACCATTGTATTGCCTCAGACTTTTCTTTACATTTCTTCAAGAGGCATTATGAACAATTTGGGCTTCCTTGTCCACCTACAGAATGATTCAAATGCTAACATTGAGTGAATGATCAGAAAAGCTCATAGCCACAGTTTCTGCGGGTTGCACGGCTTCTTTACCTGATGTACCACCATCCTTCCAGGTTCTTTTGGATGACCTCCACGGTGACCCCTTTCTCGAACCCAATCTCATCCTTCCCCTGGCTGGCGTACGGCTGGATAGTGACATATTTCTCTTCTAGTGAGGGGAGAAAAGGCAACATCAGTTAGGGTCAGGATTAGTCCAGCTGTTTTTCCACACTGCTTGCTTTTAAACTGTTGTGCAGCGATTACGTGAAGCCATTACAAAAGGCGGAGCCCTGCTCAGGGGCCCACGGGTTATTTATGCTGACGACATGACAGATAATCAGCCCCTCGCCACTACCCTGCTGCTGATAATCACAAAACGTTTCCATGCCAATAATGACATAAAGTCCCCAGAGAACTCACCCCCCTTCTTCCCGCCTCCCTGCCCCCCCTCCAAGTTCCTCGAGCGGGTAAGGGAGAGGATTTGAAGCTGGACTTAACTCCCATACTGTAACTTGACAGAATCAATCCGGCTGCCAAATCAGCCGAGCGTCACCGCGGGAGCTGCAGCCAGTTGGCTCTTTGCACACGCACATGGCTGCACAAAGCATTGTGTTACCGAAACCCGAGCGCTGCATCCCCAGGGGGACACATCTCCCCAGCCCAGAGGGGCTGGCCCAGCACACTGCTCTCCTTGCACCTCCCAAGCAGCATAGGTCTACAGCAATGAGCTTGAAATATTAAAAAAAAAGTGACAAAAGAACAAAAGAGGTTTGCAGATGACAGGAGACAATACAGCATTTGCATTCATGGGTTGTGAAGTGTTTTACAAACACACTTTTGCTAAACCTCACTCCAGAGAAATGCACGTGTGACACTGGTGAAGGAGGGCCAGAACTAAGACACACACTTCAAAAGAACAGACTGGATTTCAAGTACGGTGTTTGAGCCAAAAACTCAGCATCCCTATTCATCTCCAGCATCTATCCCCTTCCCAGCTGGGCAGAGGTTTTAAGCAGACTTGCTGAGAGCAAGCCAATAAGCAGAGCAGAACAGACACTTGTCAACATCTTCTTCCACCTACCCAGGAGTCATTTACTGCAGCATTCCCATCACACTCAAGGTCAGCCTTTCCCTCTGGAGCTTAAGAAATCACATCTGGCTTTGAAAACTTGAACTACCATCCTTGCTCTGCAGCAGCAGACACAGAAAGCGTCACCAAGCCCCTCTCCTCAACCCCAACTACAGTGCTGTGACAACATGAGTTTCTGCAGCCAGATTAAAGGCAGGGAAAGCAAGCGATTAGGTGCACCCCAGCCAGCCTTCCTAGCACTTTCTACCAGCAGTCACAACAAGGCAGGGAAGAACAAATAGAGAGCTGCCAGTGCACAGGAATGGGCAGGAAATTAAGTGAATCCAAAGCTCCTGATCACTGCAGAACAAAGGAGCTGTGAACAGGTTGCAGCATCTTGAAACAAACATTCTTTAAGAGAGTAAAACCGATCCAAACTGCTGCTTGGTTTTGTGGCTCAACTGCATTTTGTTGCTGGGTGAAGCATGGAAACTGTAATGAAAAATAATCCAAACAAGCCCTTACTGAGACAAAGTAAGAAATAACACCTCAGAAAGGGAAAAATAATGTTGACAGAGCATCTGATGGCAGCAAATTCAGCAAAGCTACATCTCTGAAGTCAAGTTCCCTCGACTGGTCACATTTGAATCCTTCTAATTCTGATGGGGCAAAATCTGTCAAAACCTTCGCTATCAAGAGGAAAAGACTCTTTGCTGCTCTCCCCTAGGAGGGCTGTTTCATTGGCTTATCACTGGTAAGAAATTCCAGCTAGTTTTAATTAGCACCATCAGCATATGACACCTTCCCCACAGAAATACTCCACCACAAGATGGGACCTGACGAATGAAACCTGTCAAATGAAACCCCAGCTTCCAAGTCACAGGACAGGACAGCTTTCCTAGCTAGGTTTCCACTCTGCGTGGTAGAATAGGACTAATTTTTCCTCTATTTTCAAGTCTGCTGCAGAAGGAACTACACGTCTGGTTTCCACTGCATGCAAAGCACTAAACTGAACTGCAGAAGACCCCTGGGCAGCTAGATCTTGTCCCTGTAAGGGCCAAGGGAAAGTTCAGAGCTGCTCTGTCCAGACACACATTATTTCAGACACTTCCAGGGATATTTCTAGGACAGTAATACTGAGCTAAGCATATATTTGCTGAGTCTTGGAAGAAGGCCGTCTTTTTTCTTTCCCCCATACCAAAGCCGCTTTACAACCCAGGCTGTCAGAGGTCACCCTTGCCACTACAACTCCCACAGAAATTGCTGTGTTTATTCTATTTTTCCTCCACACAAACACCAGGCTCTGCTTCAGCTAAAGCCAGCTATTCGGCTCCTCTTGCTGGGCAGAGTGGTCTCACTCTTCAGGGATGTGGCTTCCCTTCTTCTGAAGATGACCATGCATAGGATGCTCATTCCTAGCTTCCAAAACAACTTTCCAAACTTTTCTGTGAGGATGTGAGACAGTGGTCACACATCAAAACCAACAGCACTGGAGGCTGCTCATTCAGGAGAAACAGTAAGGCTCTTCTGAACTGCCACTGTCTTATTCTGTCCATGAGCACCTTCACTGCTTACATCTTCAGTCCTGCAGCTTTCAACTCAAGACTACTGCTTTTTGAGAGGAAAGCCCTTCAGGTGATTCCTCCCTATACAGAGGAAATAAAAAAAAGTGAGTGCATGGAAATAGGGACAGAAGAGAAAGAAAAAGGATCTCCCATGAAGCAAGACAATCAAAAGTGTTAAAAACCCACTCTAGAAAAGAAGGTCCCACAATGGTTTTTTGTTTAGCAGCTCTACTTTTAAGCCTACAGATAAAAGCCAGGAAGCCACCATTACAATTTCCCCTTGCAAAGTACTTTGACAGCAAAAATTACATTTCCAAGATTACACACGTTTGGTTTCTGTCAATGCTGCAGGAGATACCACAAACATACATGAAGTTTGTAACTTAAACAGTATTCTGGAGATAAGGGCCCCCTTGTAATCAAAGTGTAAATTCTGTTTTGTTTCTCAAAGATTATCTCCAGCCAGTGGACACTTTGTATAAACCAAGATTTGCTGAAGGGAGCAGGGGAGCTTTCAGTGGATGTGTCACTGAAGAGGACTGATAATAGCATTCAACATATCAGATTATTAATCAAAAGTCTTTAAGAGAAGCTATTTGACACTTCATGACTGATACATAAAGTCACTGTAAAGACTTAACATAGATAAATGGTTTCATGAGAGAATCAGCTGAGCATCAGACAGTAGAATGACACTGCTCTGAGTTACACTGACAAATCTGATATATCATGCTGGTTTCATTCAGCTTCTGTGACAGACAGTAGTTTAAAACAGAAGTCAGTGAACCATCCCAGACCTAGTATTGAAGTTATATGCCCAGATCTACAGAGAATACAAAAGCGTATAATTTTGTTCATTAAGTTTTGACTTAAGAATTACCGGGGGAAAAAAAAAAAAGGGAAACAGAAGGATAATTTGTATTCCCCAGCAGCAGCTTCTGTTACATCAGCCTCAGTGTTGAGGTCAAGTGGGCAGAATAAACTTTACTACATGCTACAAAGCACATACACCAGCTAAAAGGCTGCATTTAGAAAAAACGCGATGAAGGTCCTACCTCCTTTGAGATGAAAATGGCAAGAAGGCAGCTCTGTTCTTAGTGAGTGACTTCCAGAGCTCTGTTAATTGCTCAATTATCCAACTTCACTCACATTTCTTTACGGCTAATTTGCAGGTCAAAGACACCTTCCCCAGCTGAGCTGAAGGAGGTTCCTCTCTGGAAACTGAGCTGCACTCTAAATCCGAGCAAGGCATGCACGAAGAAGCAAAGCCTGTTTGGCAAAGAGCTACGATACAGGTCTGTCACATCATGCATTATCCAACTGCAACCTACTTAGGTTGGAAGGAAAGGATTAGTATGTGTCATTCTCTCTCCTGCCCAGACACAGACACTATTTAAAATATGCACAACCAGAATTTTTGCACTATTTCAACTACCCAGCTCATACCATGCTGCTGTAGCTGTGCTCTGCCCAGCCCTCTTGGCAGCCCAGTGCTCAGCCCACTACTTATTCCAAAGCCTCAGTTCCCTATCAATCTATTTTTCTGCTCTTTCCTTTCCTCCTTCTCAAAGAAAGGCAGGCTTCTATTTTGCTCTGGTTCTACCTAAAATCTCCTGAATACAGTGGAGAATCGGGACCAAAATAATAGGGAAAGATCTTGGTGGATCACTGGGAAAACAGCATGGACAGCAGAGAACAGTACCTATGTCCTTGGAACAGCCTACAAGACTACAGAGAGGGCTTCTTCTAGAAACACAGATTTCCCCTCAGAAAATGTAGCACAGGTAGGGCTGTCCAGGTGGAAGGTGTGCACATACACAGGACAAAGGATTTGAGCTGTACAGTGTCCTGCATTACAGCCACATACACTACATGGTCTATTCAGATGGACACAACAGACCTGGTACAAGGAAATCACTGGTGTTGGAGAGTTATGGATCACTTTTTCACAAGCCACTAATATCTAATGTCCTTCCACAATGAGTAGAAGAGGACAAAAGAAGCAAAAAGAAAAGAAAACAAAAAAACCCCACCCAACCAAGAACACAACCATTTTGCGTTCCTCCAGCAACATCACAGTGTTTTGCCAAGCTGAGGCCTTTCCTATACATAAACTGCAATAGCTCTAAAACTAAAAAGCCACTTTAAAGCCAGTTTTTGCATGCAGAGCAGAGTCAAAGCAACCTATACAAAACTTGATCTAAAACCTGGCTAGGACAGTTTAAGCATGCCCATGTTTCTTTTCCCACCCATTTTAAGATGCAGCTTAACGAAGTGCAACTTTTCACATAAAAAGAATTTATAATACAGCTATTAAAACATCATATGATTTACAGCAGAGCAAGATGACCTGTAGGGACCTTGGCATTGCTCATCAAGTAGCAACAGGTCACCTCTGCAGTCATAGTGTAATGAGGACTGAAATGTTTCTTCTGTCTTGCCCAGCCTGTTCACTGGCTGTAATACAACATACTGGCTGCAGAAAAATGAGGGATGATACATTTGACTTCTTAAATTTTAGGAGGACTTCATGTCAATGACAATTACTTTTGGATAATTGCAGACCTTGACAACTGTGCTTTGTGCTTTTCCTTCTGTGTAGGATTGCAGCTTGTAAATAGTGAGCAGTTGGGTACATTTCAACACATTCCCTTCAAACAAACTATTTCCAAATAAGTTTCCTTTTGCTTCACCTAACGTATTTCTGTCAAGTAGTAAAAGGGGAACCTCAGAAGAATTTTTAGGCATTGGTTATGGCATTTTCCATATCAGATGAGCTGCTAGGACACCTCTCCCACAGGAAAAACCTCAGGACAGCTAAGATGAAGCTCCATTCCCTACTGAAGAAATTGTACCTACTTGGCTGACAAAGCAAGACACTGAACATGACAGCCTGTGAGGCTCCTCCAATCCCATCTGTCAAACCAGAATTCCGTATTTTACTTGTGTGACTGTGCACACACATTCTACATTGAAGTTATGAGGTGTCTTGAAAAGGCAACTTGGTCCCTCCTCTGGCTGTCTGGATTTATACTTAATGTCAGGTCAAGAAAAGCAGACCTGTGGTTTTACTGCTCAAGTTCTAACACAGAGCTTCGGTAGCGCTTTCCAAATCTTCCTTATTCGATCTTCCCGATTCCCTTGGCACTGATTATTTCAGATTCCTCCTAGTCTATCACCAAGGTGATAGACTTGCCCCAACATTTTCAAAGTCCTCCACCATTGCTGCTCCTCACTGCCAAAGCCCCAGTCTGGCCCTTCAACAACTCATCTGCACAGCCACTACAGCTACCTCCTGCCTGCTTTGCTCCCTTCTCAGCCTTTCAGCACACGCTGCTCTTGCAGAAGGCTCTTGGCACAGCAGTACTCTGGCACTTTAACCAGACTCCTATCAAGTGCATTCCCCATTCAGTTGTTCCATCTTGAATTTTCAAGCCTGTGTGCTGTGCCTTGCTTTAATATCCTACAACACACACTCCTATGTTCATGTGCATCCCCACTCCTGCAGATTCTGTGATCTTTCCCCACTCAGCCTCATGCCTTTCATACGATGCCTCATCAACCTGAGCAAGCTCCTTCCTCAGTGGTATCAAATAACCTGAAACTCTCAAATCCTTCCTAAAATAAGCCTTACCTACCCCGATTTCCTGCCTTACGAAACAAGCTTAGTTTTAGTCCTTCTCTAAAAGCTCTTAAAAATACCAAATAAGTACCATTTTACACTGTGAAAACCCCTTTGGTTGCGATAAGATTCATGCCAAATTGCCACTTGCCCATGTTCCTTTGATGCACAGATCTTTGTCCAGGCTGTAAACTATTTAGGACAGGAGCCTTGCCTTTAAGCAGCTAAAACCACCACGCACGTTTCCAGCCCTGCACAATCAGTCTCATCTTTCCCAGGCAAATGGCCAGTGCTCAGATATTTCTGCTTCCAAGTTCTGAGCACCCCATTTTGCATTCCTCTCCTTCACCTCTATTTTGTAAGTTTGCTCTTTTCTGCCTCCATTAATAAAGGGTGGAAGTTATCTGCAGCACTTCAGGAGCCAACCAAATATGGAAATCATTTCCTTTGCTCAGCTGGTGCTTGTACATGCCCCCAACTTTCTGTGACCCCATCCTGGTTTGATGCGTTGGTAGGGGTAGGGATAGGGGGGAACTGGGCTAGAAATTAGCCAATTAATGATTTCTCAGCAAAATGCAACAGCCCCAAAACCTACATCTTCCAAACCACAGAAGAATTTTCTTTCAAAATACTTTCCCCTCTGTCAGCAGTCTGTGTTTGCCCTCCCCCACTCCTCCGCTCCACCCCCCCCTTTGTCAGACCTGCTTCTGGAAAAAGTCTCGCTGTTCCAGAGAGCGATGCATTAATTCAACATGGACTTTGTTTTACTTGCCTAAATATGCAGAGAGAGAGTGACTGTACACAGTTATCAAATGTGTTCATCTGCAGACAGGAGCTCTTCAGCCTTTGTCCCTCATCCCCTCCCTGCCTTTTTTGTTTTAAATAACAGAAAACCTTGTGACAACAGATAGAAAAGAACAATAATGACATTTCTTCTAAACAGTTTTGTATTGCGCATGCTCTTACTTCAACCAAGCAAGGAGCAATAAACATTTACTACCTTCCTTGGAGANCCCTTAGAAAACAGAAAAAAAAAAAAAAAAAAAAAACCAAAAAAAAGAAAAAAAAAAGAAGAAGAAAAGAAAAAAAAACCCCAGCCAAAGGAGAGAACAAACTAAGTCTGAAGCTGCTCTGTGCTGGTTTGATTTAGCGCAGCAATGTCATTCACAGACTTCTGCTGTGAGTGACAAACATTTCATCACCATCAAGCACAAGCAGGGAAGAGTGAAAACAAAGGGAGAAGTCCCATGGAGGGGGCTGCCAAAGAGGGCAGAGCAGCTCTGGTGAGATGCAGGAAAAGGTAAGAGTGCACAACCACATCAGCCGGGCTGGATTAGCAGTACTGATGAAGTGCTCTTTCCACAGCTACAAAACTGGCTGCAGAACCACCCACCTGGGCTAGGGTATGGGTTTCCAGTATCAAGATCAACTCAGGATGAGGTTCAAGTATCAAGACCACTGGGTTACATGACTGCCTTCCTTCTACACACTGCCTGCCTTTCCCCATCAAGCTTCCTCTCTTCCTAAGATAGGCAAGCAGTGGGAAGTTCTAATTTTAACTCTTTCAATGAATAGCTTATTCCTTGTGCTAGGAGCCACTCCTAAATAATAGGCTCATTTGGCAGAAATTCAGCCCACATGTCGCTATACTGTTGGTATGAATAACTTTAAGTGCTTTCCTGCACTGTAACAGCTCCAGTTGAAAGTGCTGGGCACAAAACCAAAGCAGCAATAACTTAGGTCAGATATTTGGCATAGAAGACAGGCATGTAACCTCCCAATTTTACCAATCAAACTGTAAAAGCACAAATGACTTTTCATTAAATTAGCCTGTAAACAACCCTAAGTTCCCTTCCAGGGGAAGTTTCAAACAAATGTATGTGTAGAATTACTATTTAACCGTGTACAAAACAAGAACTCTGTAGCTTGCAGGTCTAATGAGTGTCAAGACTGAGGAAAACTACAAACTTTCAGGCTTCTCCTCACATCCCATATTTGTATTACTGGAGTTTCAGAATGTATAGGAAAGAGTTTAGAAAATATACCACATTTAACATTTAAAAAAACGCAAGCTTTGCAGCTACATAAGAAACATAAACCAATGTAATCTCTTAGATCTGGGCACACCACAGACCATTTTAAAGAGAAAAGTTCAACAACAAAAGTCATCTGTTTCTCTTTGTAGAAACAGACTACAGCTGTTCCCTTTGCAGATTTTTTTCAGCTTTAAAAAAGCAACACTACCATGATATTCAATAATTTGTCTTTCATGTTTCTTATTCACAGACCCAGTAACACTGCTTCCAAATAACTGGAGGTCAGAGATGCCTAGCCTCCTCAAATGGCTTTGGAAAAGGTAGAAATAAATTAAGCCATATGCTACTCCTAGTAATTCTCCCCCATCAGGCAGTCTAACAGGGAAGCAAACACTCTTCCTTTCTGCACTCAGGCTTTCCTGGTGTTTTTAATATTCAAGTCACTTAGAAAATTCTGCCCTTCAGAAACAATGCTTAATTCCTTTGGTTCTGGCCTTAAAGTGATTCTATCACAGACCGAGCTGATAAAAACACTTAGTGGTGGTACCCAAGTGTAAATACAAGGGAGGCATCCTTTAAAGCTTGCTTTTAAACGCCAGTGAACTCCTGGAGCTAACCCTTCTAGCAGCAGGGACTATTTCAAGCAGAATATTGCTGGGTGGGAAGAATTTCAGCCAAAATGTTTAATTGAGTTTGTTTCCAAAGAAGAGGCCAAGTGGGGAAGGGGAAGCTGTTCTGCTTGTGTTGAACAATTCTGGCAACCTCCTGTTTGAACAACTTGAGTTCTTCTGTGCTTTGGAGCAAGGACTTGAAGGTTGGCAGGGGGGTGCATATGTACACTTCATGTCATTTCAGTGCAAACCCACCCAAATTTGGCCTTGTTAGAAGTCTTTTGGGCTGGGATGGATGGGGAAGAAGGACAAAAATCTCTCCTGACCTCATATAAACTGTGCTCTGTTGGAGAACAGCAGGCTGGACACCCAGAGAGACTCATGGTTTCAACAACTGCAGTTTGGAAGGCGTAGATGTCTGTACAGGCTGCAGCTCTGCCAGATCATGAAGCCACTGTCTCCAACTTGTGCCCATTTATTCAAATCACTTTCTTTACTTCCAATAAGCCTGCTCTTGTAAGAGTTCCCTAACCTATCATTTCTGATGACACTAAACAGCTTATTTTTAGCCAGCCTGGCTAGCTGTGGCTGAAATACATTGGAGAGACCTTATAGAGGCAGCTCAGTCACAGAGGGTGCCCCAAACTTTAGGCAGAATCATAGATTGCTGAAGTTTGTGCCAAGTTCAAGCGCTAAGATTCAGTTTGAGATAAAGCACATATTCTCCAACATACTCAAAACCCCAGCCCTGCTTGGACCTAATAGGGAAGAAACTGTAATGAAGCAAGAAAAAGGCAAGGATGGAAGGATTAGGGGAGCCTACAGTGGGGAAGACTGCCAGGAAGAACACTGACAGTGGTCAGAGGGCAGGTCTGGAGAAGATGCACACAGATGGTGGGCATCAGAATGCAAGAGGGAAAACTTGGGAATGCAACTTAGGTCCTTGAGTCTTACCAGCTGACTGCTAAGGGACTGGTTATGCAGTCTTAATATTTTATGGAGCTTTGTTTGCAATATTGTATGAATATGAAAGAATGCATTTGTTTTCACCAATAAATAAATTGTTTAGAAAGCTGATTCCCATAAATTCTCCCAGTTAAACTGCCAGGAAGCATCTGGCAGAGTTTGACAAAGCAAAATTAAGTAGCTCCCAAACTGTTGGGGCACAGAAATAAGCAGCCTTTTTTTTCTCCAAGACAGTATGTGTGCTTATGAGGGCTTTTTGGTGCCTTCAGAGTGCATTTGGTGGCTGAGAAGCAAGACCTTGTCTTCTGAAAGCAGTTCCAGTTGCTGCAAGATCAAGCTACAGCAGGAAGAACACAGCTCTTGTTGGTTTTGTTTCCTCAATAATAATTTGAAACAAAGTTGAAGGGTCACTGAAAAGCTGGGTGCGCTTGAGACACAGGAATCTGCACACAGTACCATCATCAAATCCAGAAGGTAAATTTGCCACTTTGAAAGTACATTCTCTCCTTAATAGGCAAAGGCATCTTTCCATCAACTGAGAATCATCTCTTGTGCTTACATTTGGATCCATTCCCTCAGTAAGGTTGTCTGAAAATTACACAGAGGTGCAAATAGTGCTTTGTCTGCCTTTCCTTTTCAAAGTGCAATAAACACATCTGCCTGATCTTGCAAGTGGAGCAGGAGATACATAAGGGTGTCTTTGCTCTAGGAAAGATGATTCACCTGCACTTAAGAAATACTTGGTTTGGAAGGCTCCTTGGACTTTACCCAAACACAGCTTCACCCAAACACAAGGTGTTCCCCCCTGCCCTGCCATACTCACTGTTAGACCAGCAAAAGCTAAAAGAACACAAAACAAAACAACTATAATGCTGCTACTGGTGGTATTTTAAACAACTAGGAATGATGACAAAAGTTCACAAGTCTCTCTTTAGTACCAAGCACTGCTTGCAAGGAAGAGAGGGGACTGAGACTGGAATGATTTTCATCTTTCCACACCACTCACTTTTCCAGTGCACACATCTCTGACCATGGTTTTTTGGCATTCAACTTATTTTAATAGCCCTAAAAGTATCACTTGTCCTTACTGAGGTAGGAAAGGCTGAGCACAAATATGCCCAAAGTTAAAACACAACAGATGTGAGCTTCCCCAACAGCAAAAGGAGTCAGACTGCAGAGCTACCCTTGGTTACCAGCATCCAGCTCCTGGGGTGCCTAATCCTGGCTCCAAGACACCCTCAAGCTGTCGTGTACAAAATCCACATCTGAACTCTGGAGCTTCGGCCCCTCACTACCAGAGTGCCAAAGATGCAGGTCCCGACACACAACAGCTGAAGCTGCAGTGTGGCTTTTGGTGCCCCCTGAGTGGCTGGTGCCATAGGAAGCTATGAATTCACCTCGGCTCTGCTGCCTGTTGACTATCCCGCCCAGCGTCCATCGCCGGTCCAGGCGCCTCAGGTGAGCCTTGCGTCGCTTAGAAACTAGTTTGGAACATGGATGGAAACAAAACAAAGAGAAAAAAAAAAAGAAGAAAAAAATGATGGGAGGGGGAGGAATAAAAACAAAACATGGTATTTACAAGCACTGGTCTTGTTAGTGGGAATGGGTTAGGTAGGATGCAGATGTTTTGTTTTCGTTTATACAGTACAGTGGAACAAGTTAACTTCTTGAGCTTGAGTGATGCGAGCCACCCAGAACTGTCACAAATTGCTGCTCTTGCTATTGGCTTTTCTAAAAAAATAGTACTTAAAATAAAAAAAAACAAAAACATATACACATTCCAAAACAAGCTGCACAACTAAAGACAACTTGTCCAAGGAGACTGCAGTGGCAGAACACATCATCAGCGCTGCTGCATCTCCTAATTCTGCTGGCATGATCTTCGGGGAATTCAGTCTATTGCACATGACATCAAACCTAACAGGGCTCTAAACCTCTCTAAGCAAAATTATCACACTATAAACAAACCCACAAACTCTTATGTAAGCTCCCTCATAACAGCAGCACTCAGGAACTGAACCCAAGTGAAAAGTCTCTGATGTGCTTGCAAGACACAACTTGCATTCATTGCCACTGCTGGTTCTCATGATCAAAACTTTTAATATACAGATTACCATATAAAGAAAAAACCCAACCTTGCAATTATTGAGCAGGCTCAAGAAGCTAACAAGCCAGGACTGAGTATTAGTTACACACTCAAACAATAACTTATGCTTAAAGTATAAACAAAGACAAGACACTTATGGAAATAGCACTGTGAGAGCAGCTGTGCACAGAGGACACCACTTGTTTTCTGGACCACATACTTAGCTCTGTACTCAGTTTCTTCTTCTGCCTGTACAGGTGTGAAAGACACTGGAACCATCAGACTGGCACAGAAACACAGACAAACACTTCCATTTTTTCCATTCAAGGGCTTCCATCCTAATTTGGCAACTACTGAAAGAGTGCTTGGTGCTGCTGCAAAGCAATGCAAAATACTGCAAGGTAGTGATAGCTGAAGTGCAAACTCTATCGTTTTACTAGTGATGCCAGGAAGCTGATCATAAACTTTGGTATCACATCATAAATAATAATTCAATTCTGCACATGTGCACTTATTTAGGGAATAGACCCTTAGACTGGAGTAGACACCGTTGTCTTCTAGAACTGTGCTCTGTAGACAATCAGGTGCAGCAAAATTATTTGATTGGGAAATCATTAGCTGGACAAGAAAAAAATAACTTCACCAAAGAGTGGCTTTTGACTTTTTGTCCTTGATATCTGTCAGGGACTTAGACCAGACTTTTACCTCCAGCTCACTCTCCTCAATTTCTCCTTTGCTGTAAGGCACAAACCTTTCCACACCGCCCTAAGTGGAGGTGTGGTGAATGGTGTTGAACAAGTACATTATCCTGTCTGTGGTACTCTGTGCTTCCCCTTTGATCCCATGTTGGTCAAAAACCAACCACAAGTTTTCAGAGCAGCCGAATCTCAAGATTATAGATAGCTGTGGTTTTGGCGCATGGAAATCAGTGATAGTCTTGGAAGCCCATGGAGGGACAAAAGATGAGCAGATTTAACCTGGTGACTTTCCCCAAATCAAGAGGACATTAGACTGCCAGTTACACACATGCTACACAAGAGACAACACAAGATACCTCACCAGATACACAGATTATAGCAGAGAGGTTAAGCTGCAGTAAGGCTGCTTGCATTAGGAGGTTTCTATACATGAAAGGAGAAAAAGGGTTGAAATGCTGAAGGTAAAGGCTTGCAGGATGGAGGGGTGCAGAAGGGGTAGAAACCGGCTTAAGGTGTCAATACAGAGCAGTCATCTTGCTCCTTCTCACACTGGGAGTTTGGAGGATTTAGCCATCCAGGAACAGCCCTTGAAAGCAGTGGGTTACACAGATCCACCACACTGTGTCCTCACGACGCATGGCCATCCCCAGTGATAGCCCTTTTATACCACAATGACGCTTTTGTACGAACCAGGGTTTTTTCCTCCTTAACAATACTAAATTTTGCCATTTGATACCAGACTTGGACTTGGTTGGTCATGCCACAGTCACCAGAAAGGTTGCTTATTAACAAGTGTCTATACCTTTCCAGAGATTATTTTAACATGTTTACTTTATCAGCTCCTGTAGCTGTTAAATGTTTATTTACGTTGGTTTCTGATTGTTTTCCAAGCCTTGCAAGATGGTGTTGCTCTAAACACAGGCCCAGGTAACAATCAGCTGTCTGCCTTCATCCAGACAAAAATGTTGTGCAAGCTCAGGTGCAGGGAGGAAACGCTTCCATCTTTCTCAGGGAACAGACTATTTAAACAGAGACACATGGAAATATTACTGCTATGTAGAGGCAGAATTATTAGCAAGATGTGTTCAGCAGCCCCCTATCTTTACTGGGCCTGCCACAGCAGAGCAGACTTCTGAGTTTGCCTGGCTTATGGACTTGTTCCAGGCCTGTTCAAATGGGGAGGGACAAGGGGCTGATACACAAAGCTCCCTACATCAGTGTTTCTGCTCTTTTGAAGTTGGGGGAGCAGAGATCGCACAGTTGCAGGAAGTTAATGTCTGTTGGAGTCACTCTGAAACTTGTATAAGCTCTAAATTCCAGGGCTAAGGCACTTAATCCACTAAAAGTGCCTTCCTCCTCAGTTTCATCAGAGCACCTTTCTCCTGTCTACCTGGAGAGAGGTGGCAAGTTTTCTGTCTAAGTACACTCACTTTGATACACCTTTTTAAAGACAGTGAATCCAAGTAATTCTTTCCTCTCTTATGAAATAATTACTTGGAGAAGAATAGCCCAAGTAAAGAAGAACTGGAGGGGAAGAAACAAAGAATGTAGGAAGTCTCATCTTAGATTGTTAATAACATAAACCAAAGTCACTAAAAAGCAAGCGAAAGCTGGGACACATCAAAGCAGCTGCAGAGGTTATGCAATTAGATCTGTCACTGAGATGGAGCTGAGCAGAAAGGGAAGGGCAGTCTCAGGTTTCAGCGTATCTGGATTTGGAGTAAGGCAGGGAGCAGGACTGCTGACCATAGGTGAAGAGAGCAGTGTAATGGATTAAAAGGGACTGAGAGGAAGGAGATAAGGAATATTTGATGGATTTTCCATTACCCAGGACAGACTGCTGTGTGGCAGCAGCCCTGTGCAGAGTACACTTGAGAGGGCAACATGAAGGGAGGAGGAGAGCTTGAAATGAAAGCAGTTTAAGCAGTAAGATTGTCAAGCACGCACTGTATTTAAGAGTCAGGAAAAGGGAGGAAGCTACAGACCAACAGACAAGGCATTCTTCAGTGCTTGCAGACCAGAGCAGTAAAGTTCGGTTCTTTAATAACAGGGAAACTTTACTCACTGCTTTTGCATCTGCTAAGATGTTGCATCATACCAGACTGGTTCCTGGCCTACCAGTCTACAGCCTGTCTGTCTCTAAACCAGGATATGGGTAGACTTGAGCAGGGAAAAATGAGTTACAGAGACTAAGTTTTCAATAAGCCGTAGATGTCACCCTTGGAGCCCAGCACAGAGTTCTGTGCTGCCTGTGCGCTATTTTAACGGGCAGATGGTCACCCCAACACATCTCTAAGCCTCCTGCCTGTGCTAAGGAAAGGTCAGCTGAGTTTCCACATACATTTTACATAAGCGTCACATCAAGAGCACCTAGATTTAGCAACAGATTCAGCAGAATGGAGCAAATAATAATAAAAGTGTCCTTTGTACACAGTTGCTACATGAGAAGCCCATTAAGATGTGGTTAGTCTTTCATAATGGAACTGAGTAACATGTGATGCTGAACTATTCCATTTCTGGAACCTGAATTAAGCATCTTTAGTAAAAAAAAAAAAAAAAGCAGTGTGGCCAAATACATATACATGACAAATGGCATCTCACTTTTAACAGAATGAGACCATACCAAATAAAATTACCTTTCCACACAACCACAGACCACAGCAAACAGCAGTGAAACTAGTTTCAAAGATTAATTTAAAGGAAATTAATGAGAAGCAACCATTAAATTTAAATCTCGCTCCTTTCAATGGCCTGTGGCCCTATCATGCATCTTCTTCCAATTAAAAGCTCTCACTTGGGGGAAAAAAAGCATAAAGCAAGTGAATACCAATTTTCTCTTGGTGACAAAAAGCTTTCCATACCTTCCCCAAATTTAGAAGTGTTGATGTCAGAGTCATCTCTGGTTCCATTTTGGGATTCCAGGTATGTAGCAGGGACCCATCCTTGCTCCTCTGCTGTGCTCACAAACCACCAACCTACAAAAAGAAGTAAAAGAAGTTTCTCAGTCAACATTTAGAGGAACAAGAACAGTAAAATGCTACAGAGAAAATGGCAGAGTCAGCAGGTGGTGCATGTTTGAGTTACTCTGCAGCTTACTAGAACAAGAAAGGGTTCAGTCCTATTTCACCATTTCTATCAGATCCCCTCCCAGTGGTAGTGTGCAGGCTTGCTAGAAAAAGGGTGCAATAAAGCAAATATCAATTTATTTTAAGAAATTCAAAGTCCATCCATGACAACTTTGACTGAAGTTCTTTAATTCAGTTTCTCCAAGCTGGTCTTGCTACATGTACATCTACGGTATCAAAACACTTTGTATGTGTAAACACGTACATGTGAACATGTGTGAAACAACCAAACACTGCCCAAATGCTAATATGAAGTATTACAAAAGGCAAATTAGGGAAACAGGAATGACTTTCATAGAAGGGCACAGATTTCAGAACAGGATATAAAAGTGCTTCTAGAGCACTTGTAACCACAGCTGGTGTTTAACAAACATGACCTGAATTCAGTGCCCTGGGAAGCTGGAAAGTACTGCACAGAACAGAAATAAAGAGAAAAGCCAACTGAAATCTGACTTCAGGCCATAAGCACCAGTTATTTGTCTTCCCACCTGAACATCCAAGTTTCTAAGACTATCTACAAAATGGTTAAGTATTCAGCAATATATACGGATTTAACCTTTAGGTCGTATCTGTGGATGGATGAATAAAATTATACACATGCCAGCTTCAGATTAAATGCATTCCAACTATAACTATCCTTGCCTCTTTTCTTGCTTGGTTACACTGATTTATTGAATCCTCCACTGGTTTTGACACAGACTCACTCACCCAAGAACTTGCTGCTCTCAGATATGAGCACAACTAGATTGTCCTCCATTCGGATAAGGTCTGGGTTAAGACAACAGGAAAATAAAAAGTCTAATAGGTAAGCAAACCACTTCTGTTGTTTTCTGTGATCCCCCAGTTTCCCCAGAAAACATAAGCTGCTTTGTCAGGACCATGCAAACTGCTGTCCAATCCACTCTTCCAGCTTCCCCAGAGGGAGCAGGGAAAACAGCGATTTCTGTACGTGCACCGCAGAACAGTTTACAGACTTTGATGGCTGTCATAAACACAGCAAATTTCCCAGAAGCCTGCCTGTGATGAGCAAAGGTGCCAGCTTGGGCTGTAAAGAGATGGGCACCATCGCTAGTGAGCTGTGGGGTGGCCACACATCCCTCCCACGGCTGGGATACCACAGCCCAGCCCAGCAAGGGGGAAGGGAAGGTCTGTTGGGCTCTGATGCCATGCCACATGCAACTGTCGGTAAGAGAAAAACCACCCAGCTCAAACAATGCTCAAGTGTTCGTGCTAAAAGTCACCCAAGTTCATTCCAAACCCTGTCACGAAGATTCTACCAGAGAACAGTAGCTACAAACCCTTGCTTTCCTCCCTGGGGCATGTGGCTGGGAGACAACGTACCCCAAGTAGCCACCCCTCACATGTCCCTGGGCAGCTCCTAGGCAGCTCTATTTATTTACTCTCCAAATTCAGACATAGATTTCCATCTTCTGGCCCAGCAGAGGTTTGGAAACTTTGCTTCACAGGGCTCATGGTTGGAAAATTTAAATTTAGTTATCCTCCCTCAGCAGGAGGTGGATTCTCCTGCCACGAAGCCCACAGCAGTGAACATGCAGGATCTGCCAGACCCTTTCAGAAACACGTCTTCATGGTTGTTCCTTATTTCGCCACTAACGTATCGACATGGGTAGCAAACACAGTTTAACATACACTTATAATTAGGCACAAAATGCGAGAAGCTGGCTTCCAGCTGATATTAATTAGACTGGAATAGTTTACGTAAACTCTTCCTCAGAAAGAAATTAAACACAAGTGCAAAAAGGACTTGCCCACACTTAAAAATGTACATTTGGGCCAAATTCAAGCCATGGTAAAACCATCTTTGGAGGGCTGGATCACACTTCCTTGATGCCAACCCCGTGCTAGCCCATTTCACAATACAGCTCCTCTAGTTTGGCTCACTGGCCTCAGAGCCAAGTTTAGGTCTTTTGTTTGGGGCCATAGAGTAGCTGAGCCTCCATCCACCTAAACATGACTCAGGCTAAAGCTCCTAATCGCCACAGAACTCATGGAAGTTATAATTTCTTTCTAAAGATTTCCCTTATAAACTCTGTGCAAGGGTAAAGTATAAATGAGAAACCTCTGCAGCTACTGAGAAATCACAGCATTTGTCCAAGTTCAGGGAAAACCAGCCCCCCACTCTGAAATTCTCTTCCCCCATTTCAAGCTTGCTTCCCAGAAAGACAGAAGACAGGCTTTAATATAGCTCATTGAAACAGCATATCAACAGAAAAGCGCATGTTTTACTTAAACAGACTCAACAACTGAGAAGACTGAGAAACTTTCAGCAACACCCCCCGGCAGCAGAGAAGTCACAAACGGGTGCTCACAGGCAAGATGTGCAAGGTCTCAGAGTGGCCAAGCAGCCACTGCTGAGGCAGCACAGCCCTTATGAGACCAAAACCTAAATTATGATGGCACATCCAAGCTATAACCCTACAGAAAGGAAATTACAGCATAGTGCAAGAATTGACTCCTAGCAGAAAATGGCTGCAGTGCAGACAAGCTCCTCAACACAGCCTGTGCATGACAGCCACAAACTGCACAACTCTGCCGGGCTGATCATGAAGTACTTGCTCTGCACCATCCCCTCATTAGAAGCATTAGGGCAGCTGCTGTTTGGTACCACCACCCCTTCTCCCCCTCTCACCCTCAGGTTCATGGGTGCTCATGGTTTGCAGACAAATTAGCCATATTGGTCTTAGTTTGTACCTTTACAGCCCTGGCTGTCTGCAAACAATCCCTTGTCCCATCCCCTGCCATTCCTCCCAATCCAGAGCATCACAGAAAACTTGCTTTTGAAACACAGAACTAAACACTGCATTTATTTTGAGTTCTCCCTCTATGCTGGAGTTTAGCTTGACTTCACAATTCATTATTAAAACCATTCTGCAGCAACATCTGCAGGGAATAATGTAAAGTTATCTCTGTGCACTGCCAAGCCAGTCTGAGGTTCACTCTTGCACTCACACCATCTGTAAAAATTAGGCAGCGCTTTACAGCTTGAGTTAACCCTTACAGGTGCCCCTGTCTCTCAGGCACCAAAACACAACTCTAACGCTGATGTAGCATGGATGTCTAGATTGAGACTCCCCAGCCCTCATCTCTGACGGGGATTTAAAGGGAGTTTGAGCCTCACATAGGCACAAAGAGAGCTGTAGCCACTGTGCCCAGACCAAGTTCAACTTGAGCTTTCCTGCACTTCAACTGCCTTAACACTAACCCAAGAACACAACTTTTTAAGGTAGGAGCGCAATTTTGTTCCCACATATGTTGCTGCTTTGGTTGGCATCTGTCAGCATCCCTAAGCAGCAACAGCCAAGATATCTCCCCATTCAGAGTCCACCTAGGCTCAGGCAACTCCCAGGCATTTCACAAGTTACCAAGGAATGACCAGTTCCACTTGACACGCATATAAGGCACACGGCAAGATGGTGATTGCAAAACGGATTGGTCACACTGGAGAATGACTAAATGACAAGAAGACTTGGATTCTAAAAAATCATGTTCTTGCTCATAATTGTATTCTCAGTCCTCTTCCAGAAAGGCTTTTGCAAAAGAAAAAGAATTAACCAAATGTTAACCAAAACATGCACCTTGGGAAACTACTGGAACATAGTTAAAGGAGCTTATTTTATGCCAGTTTTGCTCACGTTTGCATGCATCCTTACCCATCCATACTTCAACAGATGATGCACACCAACAGGAGAACTAGCTATTCCCATTGAAGCCTGTCTGATCGTAAGATGCTACAAAACACTTTAAATACATAAAATTGCAGGATCATGCTGAACTTCAGTTTCTAATTCTCTCCTCAACCATTAATTTCTCTGTAGACTTTGTCATTTTATGAGCTTAACTAAAGTAAACAGGACGGATAGCACCACCGTAAAAGGGCACGGCTACTTCTCCAGCACGAGTAGACTACACATTCTTCTAAACAAATACTTAAGTAACACTCCACCTTTCAAGAGTCTTGGAAAAATCCCACTCAAGCAGCAGTCTGGTACATTTGACACACAGTCTATGGGCTTCAGAGAGCTGTTCATTTTAAGATCCTTCTGCCTTGGAACTCTCTCTTGAGAGGTTTTTTGATCCAACAACATAAATTGTCCTACAAAGCAGTACTAGGTGCAATTAGGTCACTTCCAGACCAGTCACACAGACCTTTTCATGCCAACAGCTGATTGCTTCCCTTCAGAGATAAGATCTACTTCATTAAAGAACAGCTAAGATAAGGGTGCTGCTGCACAGTTGAAAGCACTTGCTTTTTCCACCCCTCCAAAGCTCTTCCCACACAGTACATATATATTTGATACGCATAGGGCAGTCAGTTGTAATTGCCTCTGACAGACCTCTGAAGAATATGTAAAAGCAGACGTATAAAGACACCAGGAATAGCATTTTGCAAGAGGGATTTTCTGCAGTAAGCTTATTCTCACACTCACTCCCTGTGTCTGTGTGTTGTTAGACACTACCATTGTCCATCCTGGCTCTGCTCTCTGTAAAAGGCTTTTTCAGTCCCACATGCTTGGAAAAGGGACAAGGTTGAAACAACTGAATTCGTATGAAGGCCAGTGTCCCATTTCTGAGAGTTTTATTCTTACAATTCACAGAAGAGGCATCTTTCTTTTAAATATTGAGATACATGCAAGAGGTCTTTCTAGCACAGAGCTGACTGCAGTTTAGGGTACGGAAGTCTGTGAATGACTCACTGCAAGGCAGACTAAGGCTGTCATCTTAGGATGAATTTTTAAAGCTGGTGAAATATTAAAGGGAGCTTTCACCTCTAAACACATAATGTTTCCCACTCTGTGTGCACTGCAGACTTCACTGCAGCCACCACTCAACCATGAAGCAATGTTTGTCTTGTTTTAGAGATGAAAGTGGGGCCCAAAGACAAGCCCCAGGAAGAAAGATGGCTGTGGAAGACATCCTACTCAAACACAATTAAGATCCACAGCACAGGTTCATAGCCTTTTATGTGCCACATATTTATGGGCCATATATTAGGGCTCCAGATTAACCACGTATTATGATCCTTCCAGCCAGTTCATGTCCTAGAGCTACACGCTGGGAGCATGGTTCACATGGGAAACGCCACTTCCAGCAGGAAACGTTGCAACCCCAAATGTCTGTGCCTGATTGCTCTAACATTCAAGAGTGAAAGCTGTGACTTTGCAACTACTGTGGTTGCACTCCAGGTACTAAATCCTGCTTTAGGAACTCAAGAAAAAAACTCACCACCCCAAGTTATTGCTTAACTCCAAGAGGTTTTTTAATTTGCTGCCGAAATACCCCAAGAGCCCACAGTGCTGTGACAGGGCAGAGCTGCTGGCTTTTTCATGTAAGAGAAAAGAGAAAAAAGGATCACTCCTGTCCCTCCTTTCTTGGTAGCCCGGCATGGGAAATTGGCGCATCTATAGGGGTTATGAAACGGGTCTTCTACCACAGCATTAAAAAACTGAATGAAGAACTACAACCACAGAAACTCTGCCTTTTTATTTTTTTAAAGGGCACTTCTTCTTCAAAGAAAATAATTAAGATTTGAAAGGTAATAAGCAAACTTTTTGCTCCTGGTACCAACAGCCCCAACATCTGAAGGACATACCTTAGAAACCACCCACCTATTCAACAGTGGTCACACAGCCACAGGCTACAGTCTACCCAGCAAGCTACCCTCAATATTTAAAACTGACTAATAGTTTTAATATTTAGTGAAGAGAGTACACACTAGAGGAGGATGAGAGGCTGCATACTCTTGTGCCTTGTGTTCAACTAAAAATTTACAGGTGCCTCTACAAAAACATTACAGACCTTAAGAGCATCACTCTGGAACCCTGACAACCCAATGCACACATGGACTGCCCTGGAAACACTTTTCATTCCCTCCTTAGGGAGGGTCTGAAAGCTGAGTTATGTTCTCATCAGAGTACAGCCTGCAGCAGTTTTTGCTTAATTTGTTGATTGAAACAACACTTGAGGGCTTCCTGAGAAGAGGGAGAAGATAGGGAACAGGAGGAGGTGGGGACTTCTGGAAGGCTGAAATTTGTTGATATCATTTTTTGGCTATTAACAGGACAGCGTTTCGCCTTATGGAGATAAAAGTTGGAACAAAAGGCTGAGAGCTGAGACCATAGTTTGCTTTCTCCACCAATACTTGATAGCAACTGCAAATGCTTAGGACTCAGCAGCAGCATGGGGAATTGCAGTCCTTGCACTGCTTTAGGTGTTACTAAGCACAAGGAAAACAGAAGTGAATCCCAGACTTTGGGTGCTGTAACATACACTTCCTGCAATGACTGGTTATTAAGCTAACTAGTCGGATTTGCTATCCTAATCCTTCCAGTCTGTCTTCTTCCTACACTTCTACTGCCAATCTTGTGACATTTGTAGACAGAGACTTCTCAGCTATGCTCTTAGCAAATCCCATTGCTGCTGTTCCTACGGCTGCAGAGCTGCCTGGCACGGAGAGCCCACTACATGTGAATAAGTATGCTGGTTAATGCTGCCACACAGGTTTTTCCTGGACCCGAACCAGCTGACTAGGTGCGTACATAAGTGTTTGATGCAGAGTCCCAAAATGTATTGCAGATTCTGGCTGAAATATCTAGCTTGCTTGGGTTGGTTTCACATCACGTTATATGCACAAATACACATGTATCTATGTGGAAACTCACACCCTGACCTCTGCACTCCAACACGTATTACCCTTGCCTTCTGCTGGGATTGGAACTGTGTTTCCTTATACTTTTGGAAAAAACAGAAGTGATCAGAACATGGGAAAAGTTCATGGGAAAAGAGAAAACTGGATAACATACAACTCAGCTGTAATACTTTATGGGTTACATCACTAGCAGAGACGATGGATAGTCTGAGTATTAGACAACTAGGAAATACCACATTACTATATTTATTCAAATCTTATAAGCTAGTAGGCAACAAGCCTTCCAGAGGTGCACATTCGGCAAAAACTTATATATTTATCTCTTGTTAGAGTTGTGACTTCTTGTGTGTATGTGTGTATAGGGAGTTGTTCAAGTACAGCACACAGCTTATCTTTGTGTTCTGATAATACAAACTGATAGTTACAGACTCCAAGTGCTGTATCTGCAGCTATTTGCTATAGCCCAATTCTTACCCAGGGGCTTCCCCTCCCTGTTTAAAAAATGGCCTCAGATTTGTGTATTGACACAGCTGGAACGAAGGAATCTGCCAAACACGTTTTCTAGAATTGGCACGTACATCCACAAAGCCATCACATAATCCAGTACAAATTACACATTGTGTTCTTAAAGCAAGGGAATCAACACACTACCTACATTAACAGATATGGAAAAGTCTTGGACATTGTCTGTAAATCCCAGATCAAATCCCATCATACTCCAGGTCACCAGCTTCTCTTAAACCACCAAGTACTCTGGGCTCCCCTAGACAGAAGATGATGAAAGCACCACTTGCTAAGCCTGCTCATGGTCCAACTCCAAAACACACACAGCCAACGTGCCCAGGGTGTTGGCCAGCATCCCGAGACCACTCACTTTAGGGGATCCACATAGCAATCAAGTCAGCCAGTTCTACAGTCAGTCAGCACCCAAGAAGTTGGAAAAAAAATTGTTTACTAAGGCGCAAACGTCCTAATGCCTTCTAAAAATAAATTTTAAATAATCTTTCCCTTCCTGCTTTACTTCATTCCATGAACATCTAATGGTGAAACTGTCTGTGCAATGTCAGCTGCATTCCACATAGCCCAATGCATCTGTGTGTGTCCAACCCGCAGTACCAACTCAGTTATTACAGAAAATACCTGGTTAATGATCACAGATTTTCCTTCTTTTCCCATCTGATCTGTTTGGATACCACATTTCCTGTCTGACCTCAAGTTCTGGTCGTACTATACATCTATTTTCACCTTCTCTTCAATTCTTTCTTTCTTTCTCTTAGGAAGTGACAGATTTACACTGATCCTTCAGAGATGAAGTCTTTGTGATTTCACCAACCACAAGGCAAAGTAAGATTGTGGAGATCACACAGACTGAACAACCACTACAAAAAGTTCAACATTAAGTCTCTATGGGCAACAAGTGGTACTACAGGGTATCTTTCTTTCTTCTTCCCCTTTCCCTAAAATTTTGTTTACTTCAGCAGGCCCCAGAGGTTGACCTGTGAGGATACTGTCTGCTGCTAACATCTTCCAGTACAACTTTCCTGATCATGGTAAGTTCCTGGGGTACTTTCCTTCCTTCATGTTCAGTTACAGCCCAGAACCATTAATTTTCCTCTCTGAAAGGACTTCTGTCCCATATCTCCTTTAGTACTGCTATTGTTACGAAGATGCTGCTCAAGCAGGAAAGTTAAGAAATAAATCCATCTCCCACCTTCCATAAGCCTGTCCCCCCTGCTCCTCTCCATCAGCCCATCATTTAAAGGTTGACATCTATAGACTTGAGGTTTTAATGAACCTGCCAAACTGATGCTGTTGTCACCATGTTTACATAAATCAGTAATTTACAAAAGCTCCCAGCCACAAATGGGTTTGGCTGGGGTGCAGAGAGAGGAGGACTCCAGCAGACAGGGCAGAACATACAGAAATTTGGTGGGCAAACCCAGCCCAAGGCAGAAACAAATAATCCACCGCCGTCAGAAAGACTATGCCAACATAGTGCCTGCAGCAAATTTTCCAGAGCCATGAACAACTGATTACAGTAAAGGCATGCAAATAGATGGCTTTCCACCCCATGGGGCATGGGGAGCTCAGCCCTAGAAGCCAAGGGAGACTCTATTAGTCATGACCAGTTGTGGGGTTGTATTTTCTGTGGTCAGCCAACGGGGTGCAACCATCAAGCTCACAAGTAATTTCCTTTACATTCACAGGACTTAATCTTAAAGAAAACACATTTTGTGTCCAAGCTTTCTCTAGGAAAACATGAATAAGCTTTCAAATGGGCCTCATAGTAATCTTGTCCAAGGATTACAAATTACTTCCTAGTGGTTTAAAAAGTTACAGACCCCCAGCCCCAGCTGATAGGAAATGGCCTTCACAGGCAGCAAAGAATGGCCAATATTTACTTCCCATACAGATGGACAAAAGTTGCTTTTGTTTAAATTTCTTACTCTGAAGTCTGTAGAGAATGTGGTGTCAGTTGCTTATTGGGAATTCCTCATAACCACGCAGAATCAGAAAAAAGAGTCTGAGAACTAGGAACAAAAACTAGCAGAGTACCAAACAGCAGTGCAGGTGCTAGAGTCAAAATCATACAGGAATTCCGTGTTTCATTTAAAAACACATTTGCTGCCTCTGAGGCACACTTCAGTTATGTCAGGACAGAAGAGAGCAACACTACACAAAAGCTTGAACAAAGGCTACAGTATATTCAGCAGAAATCTGAGGATAAAGCAATCAAACAGTGATATTAGTTCAGTCTGAAGCACAGCTGAGTCACTGGATTAAAAATGCTGGCTTTTACAAATAGCTTTTTTGGGATCCTTCCGAACCACGATACTCCTGCTAAAGGAGCAGGGACACCTCAGTTTGCTGCAGCACCACTCTGCAGCACTCAGAGAACCATCTCACAAATGGCCATCTCCATGTCCTGGCTGATCCTTGAAGCTCTGCTGTCCAAATACAACTTCTGTCCGGCTCTATTTATTAGCTAGATCTGGTGAGATTGTAGCCCAGATGGTGTGTTATCACAAACACTGATGTAAGCCAAACAGAACGCTCTGCTCTCTCTCTCTGACACTGCTTCATTGCCTTTCTCCTGAGCTCCATTCATGCTGTGATCCTGCAGTGACCCCAGGAGCTGAGCCTCAAAGAGCTGCCTGCACACGGCTGCAGGAAATGGCAGCTTCAGAAATGAGTACCAGAGTGATGAATAGCTGGCAACAAGAGCAGCCAGTGCCAATTAATAACCTACATTGTACTGAACAGGGACATACATGGGCAAGAGCATCACTGACACACCCCAGAAGAGATTGCAAACCCAATGCAGTATTTTCTGAAGGGTTTTTCCAGGCTTCTCTAAAATTTAGAAACTTAGACTTGTTACTATATTTTGTTCAGTGCAAAGCTGAACTGGTCCCATTTGGAGCAGATTATGGAAAACTGGAGGAAAAAAAAAGGAGGAAAAGATTTGCCTCTTATCTTTATTCATCATGAAGTCCCAGACAATGAGAACAGCCAGTGCAGGTGAAACAGAAAGGGGTATTGGTCTTTAAGGAAGGGGTAACTGAGATCATCCATGTAGACTTTTTAAAAGCAAGCAGGAATAACTGGGGTATCCGGGTCCATCAGCTCTAACATAAAGGTGCATGAGCAGCGTAAGTGAAGAAGGTAAATACAGGAAAGTTACTGAGGCAAAAAGCTCAGGTATGATAGCTTCCCTCCGAGCTAAAAACCACTCTTATATTGCAGAAAATACTCTGCACACAGCCAAGTAACTAAACATTAATTTCTACTCATTCTGGCTTAGCCTCTGGATACAAAGGCTACACACTTGGCTCGAAGCACCTATGCAGGGATTTTACTCCATGCACATGATTTCCCTGCAGCTTCCTTGGCTGCCTCACCTGGGACGTCGACTCTAAAGACCGATGTTTAGGCTTTGGTTGCTCCTCGCAGACTGGAAAGGCAGTCTAGACTCAGAGCAGAGAATCACTGTTTCAAGAGACCAGAAGCACCTCACTGGGTTAGTCTTGCACTATGGGAACATCAACAGCAATGTTTCCATTAACACCTTTCTCATCGAAAAAGGCAGCGCTGTCGGTCTGCCTCCAGGAAGGTACCGTTAAGTGCACAATAAGTCAAAGTCCCAATACATAAACATTTTCATTTTCTGACTCTCCTTTCTGTCTCCTGAAGCTTAAACAAAGCCAGACCAGGCACTAAGCACAGATTTGCTGGCAACAATCAGGGAAGCTGATCTTCTGATGCTAAATAAAGGTTAGCAAGGCAAATTAATGACGTGAGATACAGAAGAGCTGTCAATCTCCATACATTTCACGGGGCTGAGAAAAGACAAATAGATCATTGTGAGGCTTATTCCTTTCCATTAGGAATAAATCAACCATGAAACAAGGGCAAGAGTAATGCTGTCCTTGGGCGAAAAGCTGAGATTTGCAGACCCTGTTACAAACACACATGCATTATACAATACAGCACCATTTCAACTAAATAAGCAGCACAGCAAGGGATTACCTAAACCTGTTAGACAAATGATATAGAGGCACAGTGTTTATCTTTTCAACAGGGAGTCACTTAAGCTTACGCTATGAGGGCATGCTAGATTAAACCCTTCCCTCTCCCCAGCACAAGGCTACCAAAAGAGGAAATGCTGGACTGCCTGTAACTACCCCTGGCCAGAGCCTGCTGCAAGTGCTATACTTTTATGTATCTCCTGCTATTCCCCAATCACTCTGAAAACCTTCAACAGAAACCCTTCAATTCAGGCATTTTGCAATCTTGCACTTTTCAGGATTTCATTCTTGGCAGATCGATGGCTTTTTAGGGGGATTTTTTTCTTACTTTCTTTCCCCTTCTCTCAAAGCACACTGATTTCCCCTCCTTGCTTTAGGAAAGGTCAGTGATGGAGCACAGGGGCTGCACATGCACTGCAAACTGAGAAAGAGGATGGTCCTGCAGCTGGGGAGCTGGCCCAGATTTGGGGAGCTCTCCATAGGAGAGCCAAGAACCAGACCAATTCTTTACGTGGGAGGAGTTTTTCCCTCCCCAGTTTCCAAGTCTTAGCTACTTCCCTTCCCCTCCTCCACCACCCAGATCCGAACAGCGTTTCCTTTGTCTGCTCCCTGTGTAGACTTCCATTCTCTGGAGACGGGGCCTAAATGTCTAGCACAACAGGACCCCGATCTCAGCTGGGCCTTAGGCACTGCCATAAAAAACAAACAGAGATCACAGAGGCATGGCTCTTGCAATGTAAAACAGCCTGGATAGCAAATAAGTCTTTGGATAGGTCTGTTAGCTGACATATTAATTACATTGTTGGAATGCTATGCTTTCACAAAAGCCTGTATGGTCTGAGAGTTTATTCCAAAACATCCCGTTTAGTGACTATGAGTGCATTTGGAAAGGGAGCTGGAGCTCACTGCAATGCTAATAAAGTAAATGCAACAGTGCACCTCCAGCAAGACCAAGCAGATTTCTAGCACACTTCAGGATGACTAATGAATGGAAGTTTCCTTGGCATGCTTCCCTCCCAACATATGTGGGCAAGGATTATAGGGTGGGAAGAACCCAACCTGGGGAGAAGAAAAGTGCATACTCCTGTAGCCATTAAATCCCTACAGGGGAAGGGGTTTTCCCATTGCATTTCAGGGACATCTACCCCCCTCCCTTGTTTGCATGGGCTGTTCAACACCCTCCTCCCCCAAATTCTCAGGCTCCAGCTCGGCAATACACCGTGCCATGCAGCTTGTAGAACGCAACCAAGACCACACATTTTTGGGAAGGACAACCATCACTTCCACTTATGCACAGATTCCCAACACCAGGCATGAATTTCTTGGTCAATATTCTGGCTAGTAACTAACACCACCTGCAAGTTCAACATCCTTCTGACATTCCTCCAGCCCATGTTAAGTAACAGCATGGCTCTTTTGTGCCCACAAGCCATTTTCATGGTGATCATGCTTTATTTGGCTGATCCATTTTGTCATCAATTGCTAATCGAAGTCAGTGAGTGGAGTTGCCCAGTACCAACACAGGTAGCCTTCCCAATCTGCCCTGCTAATGATCAGGTTAATCCAGATGCCAAACAATAACTGGAACTGTTCTAATAAAATTTGGAAGTCAAGCTTTACATGGTACTAAAATTAAAACTTAATTCTTTGTTCTACAAATGGTTGGATTTGTTGGTCACCTACCAGCATATACCATCTCAATGCTAAAATATGCACCTACTTGCTAGTCCACACATCAAGCCGAAGGAAAATCAAAATTCAAAGGAGATTCAACATCTGGTCTGTCCTCCTGCATCTCACAGGCCATTAATGCCACATCACCTGGCTCACCAACACTGTGCTAATAACCTTTACCAGACTACTCATTCTGAGGAACACTGTTTTTTTCCTGAAGCTGAAGTTTTAGCTGAAGTTACATATAGAGGCTATTCCAGAAACACAAGCACTGGCCATCAATATCTGAGGCATTACCCTACAGGCATCCAACCCCTGCGTACCAAGATAGTTGTTGAAAATTTATGTGACAGGAAGGTGGAAAGATCCAACCTTGTAACACTTGTCTAATTAGTGTTATTTTTCCTAATTTTTGTCTGCCACTTCAGCTTCACTTTTTGCCTCTCCATCAGCAGAGCACCCCCCTACAACAAAGGAGCCAACGGAAGTTAAAACTGTCTTCAAGCAGAGGTTGTCTCTTGGTTTCCAACCTGTCTCCTGTCCAGAGACACTACTGGTCCTTTCCAGCACTGCTTCCTCACCACCACAAAGGAATGGAGTTAGTTATCATTCATGCCATTTCCACCTCTATTTTTACAATTTCAAAAAGGTTCCCCCAGCAGTTTACTTATTTATAAAGACAGGAAACTTTTTTTGACCTGGATTGTCTCAGTAGGCTGTGGTGCAGGAAAACAGTGGAATGCCCCAAACCGCATGTTCTAGCCAACTGCAGGCATAAGCACTTTGCTCAGCTGAGGAGCAGAGCCAAGGAGTGAGCAACATCTTTAAGAGATAAAACCCCCATCTGCGAGGAGCCACTTGGTTCTTCATCATGGTGCCATCAGACCTTTAACTCATCACAGCTTTGCCCTGTCACTTCCAGCCTCCCTCCCTTTTCCCTTCCAACTATGTCTCAGGCCTTTGGATGAGCCTATGCTTATTTATTAGCAGCTCAGTTTTCAGATTCTGAGCCAGCGCCAGCAAAGAAGAGCAGCTTCTCCAGATGAAGTCCTAGAAATTAGCTCCACAGGCTCCAAAACAGCGAGGTAACACCACTGTATTTGCTTCCTCTCCAAACTCAATGAGGATGTGCAAGGGGCACAGGTATTGCATGGCAAGTAAGAAAGAAAAAGCAGGACTAAGCCTTTATGACTGTGGCAGAAATTACAAAAGGCACTTCTGGCTCAAAGAAATTTAAAATATACCTTACCTACCCAGCCTAAACATTATGCTAGGGTCAGGGAATGGTTTCAGGTTGAAGTTCAAGGGGTTTCTTACCTGCTGCTTAAAGCCACTGCACCTTTGATGAGACGTTGGTAATTCTATTCAGTTGTGAAGTTAACAAGCAGCAACAGAAGTCAAGCATAAAGGATCCCCACAGTCCTTCCCTCAAGCACTGATAGCATACCTTAAGGTATATGTCTCTTTGCTGCACAGTTAAGTGCTGCATTAGGTCTTTTTGGCTTTTAGCTTCTGAGAAGTATCGTTACAGCAGACCAGTGATTTTTCCTATATTTATTTTTAAAACAAAAATAAATATGCAGAAGTGTGACCTCAGATGATTATTTCTGTGCCTGTAGCTACAGCATTTAAAATGAGATCAGTCAAAAGCAAGTGAGATGCCTAAAAGAGATGAGGTATTGGTTAAAAAGAAAAGTGGCTAATGCACCCCCTGCTCACTCAGGCAAGCTGTAAGTTTGAAGAAAAGGAACAAAATGAACTTTGGTTTGACTCCTCTGTGCCTGAAATTACTCTGCGACAATGAATCCCCGCTGCCAACACACACTCCGGCTCTGAGAGCAGGAATGATGGTGTCCAAGCCAAACACACGCGTGGCTGGAGAGACTCACAGCAGATTAGACAGCTCTTCTTTGTACCAGTACATGAAATACATCTGGGGCACCCTGGCCATGTTAAGGGCACATTCCTTGGCTGAGCTGATGCTCGTTGAACACCGCTGCAGCCACCAGTGACGCTCCTCTCTGGAGCACTGATACAGCACTTCCAGCAGCTCCCCAGGACGGCAGATGGAGATCCCTGGGAATGAGACTTGTGAAACAGCCCTGAACAGTTGATATTCTCACCCAGTTTATTTAAATCCCAGTGTGGAAAACATGCCAAAAGCATCCTTACTCTGAATCACAACAAAATGCTCAGTAAGAGGCCGGATTTACAGAAAGCCAGCTGCAAGCAAAGACAGCCCTTGGTCATCAGTGTCACAGCATCTTGAGGAGTCTACTCAGACTGACAGACAAAACTTTATATGCAAGTCCAGTTCCCACCTCAAAGTCCAGTACTTCAGTCATGTTGTGCATCTGGAATCAAGCTGTTGCCCCTCCAGACACAGTAACTCTCTAGAGAGTCTGTTCTCCAGAGACACGGGGCTGAAAATAGCCCATTTCTCAAGGGGTTTTTTTGGTGGTTTTCAATTTCTTTTAAACATGTTGTTGGAGTTTTTTTTAAGGGAACAGAAATTTTATAAATTGCTTTTACAGTGATGGTATCATCTAATGAGAAAATAAAAAGATACACAATATGGAGTTCCCTTATTATCCATTTCCTTAAATATCAAAATTTTTTAGTCACTTTATAACTGGCCCATGAAGAAGGTAGGAAAATTTACACTGAGTCAGAGTTTAAGGGCCAAACCCAAATGAAACGTAACAGGCCTTTGGGTTTATACACCATAGCTTTTTCATGGATTTAGCAGTAAAACTTTCAACTGTATACCATGAACGTCCAGTTTAACATTAGTAAACACAAGTTACATCACTGCTCATATAAATCAGGAGTAATTTGATGGGGCACCAGAAGATTTAAGAAGAGAACAGACACCTCTACCAGCAGGGAGCTCTTGTCCATGCAGCACAGCCCAACTCCAGCATCTTCCAGTCCTCCCTGTGCTAGTCTGGCCAGAACATTCACACTTTGCAGTGGTTTCAAGTTTCCAAATCAGAACCTTTGCTGGATTTTCAATTTTTAGATATCCCCATGCCAGCAGGAGGAAAAGAAAAAAAAAAAAGATTCTGAAGAATTTTAGTTTTTCCAGACTGAATACCAGGTTTAATTCCTTATTCTCTGTTACTATTGTCTATAAGCTCACTTGACAATTTTCAACTCTTCAGATTTACAGCCATTCCTAGCAAAGCATTTCATCCACAAATAAACACAACCATCCTTTTTCTGAAGGCAAGAGGAAAATATATAGAAAGCACACAGATGTTTGGCAAGCACATCAAAGCTAGGCTAGTCAGTACAAAAACCCTCCCCAAAACCCTTGACGTTCTCAGTGCTTTAACAATACAATCAGATTTTAAATATGAACAGAGGGGGATTCCAAATGGGTACATACCATCTACAATAATAAATTAATTGGAAGTGCACAGAAACTTGGACTACAGAGAGCTGTACACTAAATTAGATGTCTTCATGTGCCACTTCATTTTGTGAGACCAGGCACACGGAGTCTGAATAAATCTTTGTTTTTCACATTAATATGAAATTAGATGAAGTTGGCCAGTGATATCAACTCCTGGCCAGTAGGTATCAACTTACTGTCTTTGGCAAAGTCCTGCTCCTGTATTCTCTGCACAGCTGGAGAAGATGGTACTTGGCTCCTTGAACCCTGCAGTTTGTTGCTGTCCCAAGTACAGCCACTTTAGATGCTCTTGGATCTTTGGTGAGCAGAGAGCGCTTTACCCTCCGACAGTATTTCATAACTTCATCATGTAATACCTTTTCCAAAGGAGGACAGATGTGCAGGAGTAGTTTCAGTCTTCCAAGAAGTTTTCCATCAGGATCTTAATTTTTCTCTGGCTGTGCAGTCCAAGAGCATAACCACAGCTCCTGCAAGGCTGAAGTCAGGAGGCTGCTGCTCGAGCAATACCTGCTGCCAGCAGACCATCCAGCTGCCCATTTGCTCCTCGGGTTAGGAGCTGCAGCTGCAAGGAGGCCTGCCAGCACACAGCTACTCCACTTCTTGGAGAATTTTAAAAAGGGCATTGTGGAAGAATAGCTTGAGCCCAGCTTGTCCTACAAGGGAAATTTCAGCCAGAAGCCACTATGCCAAACATTCAGGTTTTTGAAGGGATAGAGAGGTATCATATGGAAGGGGTGGGGGAGAAAGACTACTTTCTTTTCAGAATACCATATATCCCAGTGAAAGGAAAGGAACCAGCAATAACACCTATCTGCACTCACAGATTTGGTTTTTGGTTGTTTTGGGTTTTTTTTATTTTTAGTTTGGAGTCTTTGACGAGGAGAGGGAAGAAAAGGAACATTCTGAGCTCAAAGAATTTCAGTCTTAGCACGCCAAAGCCAGCAGTAGAAATGCCTGGATCATCCACGGTGGCTTAGATATGTGCCACAGTAAAAGAAGCCGTTTCACAGTGAGCCCTGTTCTTGAGGGAACACACTTCAGATCATCCAGCTTCAGGGAGAAGGGGCTACTCTCCTTCTCTACAGAGAGCCCCAACCTCTACATGTGTACATGTACTGCCCCTGCCCAAACAGCCAGCAGGCTGTTCAGTCAGCCCTGGGGACTAAGGACACAAACAAATTGTCATATTCCACAGAAAGGCATCAAATTCATGATTATGTTCAATGTGGATTACTATGGACTAAAGTAGTAGAAACCCTGCAAAAAAATCAGAAGGGAGAAGAAGCTGATGGGAAAGAGGATGGTTGCATGCCCAAAATGCCAATGGAAAGTCAGCGTTTCAGCAGGGATTTGGAGGCTGAAAGCTGAAGGACAGCCACAAGTTAACTTTCCAATAGCTGCATTAACCTTAGGAAGTGTTATTTGTTTTTGCAAATAACTATAAGGACACATTAGTTTCTGCTTACTATCCTTTTTTTTTTTTTTTGCCAGGAAACCTTGATACTGCCACCACATGATTAAGAAGTCACTCAAATTCACCAGAAACCCAACACTCCAGTGTCTCTGGCTGTAGTCACTCTAAAAAGATCAGCTGGGATCCTGTGACATCTGACAGTCTTCGTCTCCTCCAAGACTGACATTAACGAAAAGTCTCCTTTTCAAAACAAAACACTAGACAGAACACAACCCACAATCCTATTTTGGGAAAGTCTGGATTGGGAACCTAATTTCTCATCTTGAACCCATGTGTAGCTGTTTAAGTGTAGTTCAGGAGCCATATGACATTTACAGTTTATTCCTTTGAATGCTATAGAGAGCTAATAAAAGAGTGAGAATCATCAGCAGAATGTACTACAAAATGCAACACAGAGTAAACTGGAGCAAACATCGATCATTTCATACCACTGCTGCCCACCAAGGACCTTCTGCACCACAGAAGAGATACGGTTTTGGGAAACAGCAACTTCGTGACAAGTTGAGAGCTTGGAAACTCCAGTTTTTTGAAGGGAGGCTGGGTATTCTGCTCCCACCTCATCCCAAGCCTGCTCCTCATTTTCACAAGGAACTGTACTTGGATTTTCCAGAGTGGCTGCCACCTATTCAGAAACCAGTCTTGAGCAGAAATAGCAAGGTTGCACTGCTGCCAGTTCTTCAGCCCCTGCTTGGTCATACCATAAAGTCCTCTGCCTCTGAAATCCCTTCTACCAGCCTTCAAATGGTAATTTCCGAACACTTTTGGGCAAGATTCCACCAACAAAATACTATTGCTTTGAAACAGAAGAGGACAGACAAACATCCAAATACAAATTGAAAGCACCTGCTCAAAAGACTCCACTAGTATCTCAACAGTCCTTGACTAGTCAACACCTTACATTTTTATTTTTAAAATGTACTTCTGCCATGGTTCTTGGACCCCTTAAACCAACATCATCAAATTCCACTACGGATTTAGACTTCACAACGTGACTTCACTTCTCCAAGCACAGAGTAAGAGTCTTGTGAGAAGGCTTCACTTCTGCCAGCATCCACTTCCAAATTCTCCAGCCCTGGACAGCAGAGAAACAAAACAAAACAGGATAGCTGCGTAACAGCGGTCAGCCTCCTACGCACTCCAGAGCTTCCTGGCTACTGCTGCCTTATGAATTCGGCGAGCTGTCAAACAGAGCTGGGTCCATCCGCCTGCCCGCTGGTTTTGAACTGCACAGCCTGGGTCACCACGTGCCATGCCAGTGCAATATTCTGTCATGTGCGTGGGACAGGAGGCACGGCTCTGTCATTTCAGGGAAGATTATGAAGCTGTACAAACACCCAACTAAACAAAAACCTGATATGGCCCATCCTGAGAGATGGAGAGGCGAACACAAATATCATACCCAGTTGGGCACCTAGTTATAAGAACTACAATGATCAGGGACTACTTATTGACTTGAACAAAGCTGATATCCAGACCCATTCACTGGCAAAACTGTACAAGTCCAGTCAATCAGTTGATCATTGTCTCAGTGTTGGCATTCCTGAATGGAAAGCAGCAAAAGAGCGGAGAAAGGTTTGATGGAAAACATGACCAGCAGTGCGACTCATTTTCCTCCTCCATACTGTAAGTTAACACAGGCAGCAGGGAGCACAAGAAGGAAAAATTAAGGAACAGAGAAGAGGGCATGACAGAGGGATACATCTGAGGAGCAGACATCAAGAAAGAAGTCGATTTTAACTATCCTTTGCCTTTCAGGCCACACAGCACCTCCCACAACTAATGCACCTGGACCGTTTTCAAGGATGCTTGCCACACACTGCTCACATAAACTTCATGGGATTAACACTACAGCCTGTGGGATGAATCAGTCATATATCTTTCTTTTTTTATCCCACATCAAAATCTCAAAAGGAAGAAAACAGTGGCTTGCTCATAACGCATATTCTCTCTATACTCTCCGAAAACATGCAAAGGAGTTGTTACAAATTGGATATTGCTAAGGCTACAGATACATTCCAAAGGAGTGTGGAGCACCAAAATAAAAGCTCCTGAGCTACTTTACATTGTTAGCTGTACTGTCTTCTGCTGTTCTTTAGCTATTTGTTGTATCACAAATAGAAGCTGTGTGTCTCAAGTGCGAGCTGGCCATTGGTGAGCATTAAGAGGAACTTGCCTTATTGGGTCACTTGCTCCCAGAAAGAGGGACTGTTCAGCTTCAGAAGTCAAAGATAAGTAGTTCTGACCTCAGCTACAGTTGAACAGGGGTGACTAAAGTTGGTAAAAAGAGCCATCACTTCAGAAAGCAAATTTCACAAATCTAGGTCAGGCTCAACTACAGCAACTGAGGCTCTTTCCTGCCAACTCAAAAGAAAAACACTAAGTACCAACGGATGGTTTGACTCCAGAGCTCTACTTTGTAAGTGCAATTCTAGTCCATCCACCAAGACCTGATGACGGCACAGCTTTACAGCTACAGAAAAATGCCTCAGCATCATGTCAAGGTTAAGGTAAAACTTCAGTCCCAAAGAAATACAGGATTTTGATTTCCTTAAACTGAGGAACATGCTGTGTTACATTTCCTTAGATTAGAATGTGCTCCTGACAGGAGAAATTAGAGGAGGATTTAGCTTTCACAAAAAAGCATTAATCACATTAAGTTCCCGACAGAAGGTATGGGAGATCAGTGAAAAGGAACTACAGACACAGCAGAATAAATGATACCCAGGAAGGAAGTCACTAATCTCCACCTGCACTCAGTTATTCTCCTTTCAGATCTTCCCCCCTGTATGCATTTAAATTTCCACCAAATTTACCTGGGGCCACTCAAGTGGTCCATTCAGGAGTCTGCTTAAATAAGAGTTAAAGAAGAAAGAGAGGAAGGATTATATGATTTGAGAAATTGGAGAAGAATTACTAGTTTAGGCAAGTTTCAGCTGTACCAGATGGTTTTCCTGATGTACCAAGGACCTGGCATGGTTTGTTTACAGAAGCCAGAGTAGCTCATCTGGCAGCCTGCAGCAATTGCTAAGGTACAGGTGAGTTTGGCCCAGTCACTCTTTCAATTCCTGTCACTGCAGTGCCTCCAACACACACTTGCCAAGGGCAAGGGCATGCACAAGCACTCAGCCATGTCTGCACATAAACAGTGGAAAAAAGGCCCTTGTGCAACTCAAGTGCACCATGCAAGGAGGTCTCAACACTGGCATCTGTCACAGCATTACAAAGGGTGGCTATGTCTCATCTGTAATGGAAGTTTCCCTGAAACCACCAGCCTTTTCCCTCAAATGCCTCTACACAACAATTCCCGGTATCCAGAGCCAAATTTAAACCAGTGTCAGCAGGGATCTTGCAAGACATCCCCACAACCATTCAGATCCCGAGATCCCACATGCACATTCTGCAGACAGCGTCCTTATTGTGGGATGTTGGTTTCTGTTTAGGATTGTTTTCCAGGGAGGCTCTGGGGTGGCACAGGGAAAGCAACACCCTTTCATGTGGCTGACTCTCAAACCTGGATACTTCTGTGAAAGAGATACTTAACTTCCTAGTTCTCAGCTAAGTGGAAAGGTTCACACGCCAACCCCCGAAGCTCACTTCTTATTTTAAAACCAACAGGCTAACAGTCCAGGAAGCACATAGTCAGCTCTAAAAATACAAAGACATCTGGAATGACCAAGTGTGTAATTTAACTTGTAGCTGGTACAGGAACCAGTTCTGCTTGCTGTGTTCAGGAAGAGCAAAAGAGGCATTTTCTACAGGAATCAGTTATCCCACTTGCCTGGCAATGAAAATAGCATCTTATTTCTGGTCATTCTACTTTTATTCAAGGACATTTTGGTCACAGAGGGACTACCTGAAGCAAGGGAATAATTTGCAAGCTCATCCTGAGCATACAGCCATCCTGTAATTTTGATTCTTCATACTCTGCAGAGCATTTCCTTCTCGGTAACAGTAAGGAATTTTAGTCAGAATTAAGAATAAAACCTCAAAGAAACTGTCCCTCAGACTCCTGATTCTGTTTTCAGGCAAACAAGCAAGCTTCACCTTCTCTCCTATGAGTCAATGTGGGCAGTCCTGCCCTTGCGGACACCCAGAAGTGCAGACTCTTCAAAGTGGTTTCCAGGACACTGAATAAACTGGCCTTGAGTTTAATCCTAGGGTTTCAATGGTCAGTGATGGACCTTGCCAGGTTCACATTACCTATCCTAAATCTCCAGCAATACTCAGTTAAGATGAATGGGTTGAGTCTTTCCAAGCAGCTCTGCTTTTCCTTGTGCATGGAAGCCTTCAAAACCATCCAAAAGCCATGAAAGTCCATGTAGGAGATTGAAGTGCCATTTCTGAACTTACCAATGTTCAAGACAGCAATTCAGGTTTAATGTTAGATGCTGTTCTTCCAATCTTAGGGTCACCACTGGAGATTTACCTTGCACACCCCTCCCCATCACTTTCATTGTGTTTGGGTAGGGATCATGTTTAGGGCTTTTGTAACTTCATTTCAGTTTCAGCCCACTAAAATTTGTCATTCCACCTGCCAGGTTTTGTCCCTAAGAGCTAGCCTCCTTTAAGGAGGCTACATTCCACCTGCACATATGGTCACGGTTTGAGAGCCAGCGCAGAGCCTCAAGACCTGGACATCAAACCATGAAGGTGTTACCTTGCCCTCATCAGCACAGACGTGAGCCTGCCAGCGAGTCAGGCTGGACTAATCATGAGAAAGCAACTTTCTCTTTTATCCAAGTTTAAGAATCCCAGACTGGTTTGATACTAACGTGGCAGGTTTATTAATAAAGGAACAAAGTGAAGCTCAGTCTGCAGCACAAGTGCATCCAGCACTGCCCTTACCCTCCAGGGGCTGGGAGACAGGATTGCATAACAGTCCACCCCACCAGCATGCTTACCAGAAAGGGTGTGCATGTGATGGGAGAGAGGACTAGATCAGCTGGAGACAGTTCTGCAACTGAATTACAACAACTTTGCAAAGCAACACATTAGGGCATCCCAGCACACGTTCACACTGCAGGGAGAAATAGGAGATACAGACTCAAACGAGGTCTGGGAAATACTTGCTGTTATCACCAAGATGAAGTTTGACTGCGTTGCCAATACAACTGCAGTCCTGCTTCATTTGAAATAAAGCGATGTCCCACTGCATGTGCAACTTTCAGATGAAGTCACACTGTATCAAGATACAAAAACCCAAACTTGCCAATAAATGTAGTAACGAGAAGCCAGACAGTAAAACAGAGCTCCAGGAGAGCCCATCTCATCTGTTGCCTCTTCCAGAACTGCTTTGGTTAATCCAGCTGCAAGCCAACATCTTTCTACCAAAAAAATAATTAAATTCTCCATCAAGAAAGCCAGAAAGTCTGATGTCCCAGCCCGAGGGGGTGGATGGGAAGAGCCAACATGCACCCATCTGTCATGCCACCCCCTAAATCTCATTGTATTATGAAACTCCTAAGCAAGGCAATTACTCCTATAGGTTTTGCTAAATCTGAAGATGGACAAGAAACTGGTTTGTGGCAAAACTGAACTCTTTTTAACATGAAAACCAAAAGCATGGAGTTATGTTGCTGGTCATAACTGAAACGCGTCTGCTAATGATTACAGTTTCCATTTTGCTGCCAAAGTATTATTGGAACTGCTTATTTGCTGTGCAGCTTGGGGAAAAAAAAAAAATCTCTTCCATCCTTTATTAATCTTGTCCTCATCTGACACAACAAAAATGCATCATCAGTCTTTTGCTTACTTTGAAAAACAGGCCTGAAAGTCACTACAAGAGCCAAAGTCTTTGTGTATAATTATTGTCTTGATTAACTAGAACAAAGGGCAGAAAACGTCAGTCATTATGCATTAAATTTAATATTTTAGGGGCTTATTTAAAGACACTTCAGTGACTTACTTTCTTAAAAGAATGTTTGATATAACAAAAAACCATGAAATAATTAAAAATAAATGAATTTTTAGTTTTCTTGGTTGGTTGTTTTTTTTAAAAGCAGTCACATCCAAAGGAATGTAGCTCACAGCATAACTATAGGACTCATTGGAAGGCCTCAGCAATATACGTGTATCTCCTTGGCCCCAAGCAGTTTCTTGCAGCAGTGCTGAGCTGGTGACCTATTTGGCTGATATAGGAAACTCATTCATTAGAAAGCTTATGCATTCTAATATGAAAAGCAGATTTTCCTCGGAAACATTTTCTTGGGGCAGGTTTCAGGGTCCCAAAACTGGCAGTGACTGCATAAACAGAGGAGGTAAGGAGTAAAGGCTCCAATAGGGGATGCTATGTAAAATTTTTTCCATTTCAGCCTGCCATCCTGGGCTCCAAACAGGGTATACAGGAGAAATAGGGAATTTAACCATCTGCCTGAGCATAGAGTCTTGGCAGAGTAGGATTAAATGAGAAGGGAAAGAGGAAGGAACTTGCAGGCAGCTGGAAATTTCAGAATTGACATTTTCAGAGGCCTGGTAGATACCCTGCTATTCAGGGGTACCTAGATGTGTTGTATGGCAAACCTAAAGGCAGCAAAGCCTGTGCCACTGCTTCTCCACTCTTACCGATGTGCCCTGTTTGTCTGAAGCTGAAGTGCCTTTATGCACAACTAAGTCTTCGAGTCTGTGGTTTCAGTGGTCACATCCCACCCTCTCCCCAGCAGACAGACTAACAGGGCAGTCTCAGAAATCCTGGAACAGATTTCATGCCCACAGCTAGCAAATACGAAGTCCAGACAGGCTTGTTCCCTCTCCTGCTCCTTGAGGAGGTCTGAGGGGTCTCAGTGCCTTGGATATGGAGAAATCAAAACAGATGAGAAACAATCTTTGCAAGGGCTGACATTGATTTTTTTTCCCCCTTTGAAATACCCTTCTTGTGGTTTGAAGACAAGAAAAATCTCCTCACATGCTGACCTGGCAACCATGTGGGACCTCTTTCAGTCCTGCCTGTGTGAAGGCTTGGCCCCAGCAAGTGGGCTTGCTCTGCTGGCACTTGTGAGGCAGGGGATTTCCTCTCTTTGAGCTCCAATTCCCATTTCTTCAGAAATTAGAAAAATGTAGACATTCTCTAATCTACAGTTAAATTGGAGATCTAACTACAATTAAATGGGTAGTATATTGTTCTACATCAAGCCAGGTGGAGGGAAGTTGAAAAGGGAACCTGTTTACTTCAGTGGGATGCTTAGAAGACAGCATGGAAAAAACCCAGTCCTAGAGATGAATATTTAATGTATTTGGAGATTTCCTATTCACAGCAATCACCCTTCTCCTGAGCTTTGAGAAATTTGAAGGTGTGGGAGAGTTGTCTGACAGAGGCATGACATCAGCTAAAGAAAAGGCAAATGAATGCAAAAGTCAAAGTGGTCAGGCTTTAGATGTCTCCACAAAATGGAAAAAACCCCGCATAATTGAACTAGCACTGCCAGAACACCAGTTGCCCGAGATTAAAACAAACAATGGGAGTAGGACTAGAAAAATGAATATAAACCACACACTATAGCCCAAAACATTTGAAAAAATATGTTCTAGAAGGACAGTATCAAATTGGAAGTTGTTTTATCATGTCTTAATCTGGAGAGATGTTTCTTTAAAACTGTTTAAAATTGAACACTACATAGAAGGGATCTGATCAGTAGTATTAAAAAGGAGAATGCTTTAGAGAAATACGATCCCATTACATCTTTTGTGTCCCTACTACTTGTTAATCATTCTTTTCCCTCTATAGGGGAATGAAATGAGGCAGTGGTGCTTGGAAAATAGTAATTCATTTCTTACTACTCTGAAACCTTCAATTATGAACCCAAGAGAACACCAGTACTAGTTAACTTTTGCAAGGCTTTATAAATACACTGAAGGCCACTTAAGTATGACATTGAGCTGCTCCCAACCCAAGTGAGACCCAAACAACAGAAGCCACAGTCAACAACTCCATCCCAACAGGCAAAACAACCCCAGCAGCAGAGCTGCAGAACAGCCTGAAGGTGTCCCAGGAAAGCTTCAGCAGAACGAGGCACTGCAAAGGGCAGAGTTTTAGCAGACAGACATATTTCAAATGTTCTTAATGAGCTTGTCATCAAGGAGGCAGAGCAAATACCAACTGCAATTCAAAGCTGGGCAAAGGAAAACCAAGCAAGGATGTCTTTGAAATGCAGAAGAGCTTCCCAGAAGAGATGGAAATGTCACAGCACAATTAAAGGGACACTCTCCCCTTGTCACAGGGTTGGAACTAATTGTACCAGCAGAAAAGCAGGAGCCCACCTTAATCCCTTTGCACAGTCACAAAACAACAGGCATTTCAGAGGTGGCAGTGGAGAACAACCTCATTTTCCAGAGTGATAGAGGACAACTACAAAACAGAGTAATAACAACCTTGCTTTGGTTCCAACACAGAGAATTGCCTTCCAAGCTCTTAAACAGAAACAAACAGCAATTGCCATGTAAGTTACTAAGTGGGGCAGAGGAAGCCATTTAGACATCACAAGATAGCAATATAAATATTACAAAACATTCATAATTCAAGCATTTTGTTTTATGCAGCAACATCCCAAGCTCAGCTGAGATGCTGGTGTGGTGATGCTGAAGCAAGAGGCAGGTCTAGGAACTTCAGTCCCAACCCCCTTACCATTCAAACCTATGTACAGGGCAGCCTTGAACTGCAGCTCAGAGGTAACTACTTCAGAAATGTTGTGGCATGATTCCTTTCTGGGCACAGTAAATGCAAGTTAAATTGTGGAAAATCAAATGAGGGCTTCAGCCATACCAACATGCTTTGACTGCTGAAAGTAAAACAGCCAGAAAAAGAAAGCAGCTACCATCCTCCTTATCCTTGCAGAGGCATAGAGTTAAAAATTCAACCAGATTAGGAAAAAGGCAAGAAAAAAGGGGTTCAGAAAATAGCTTACAAAACAACCACCAGAGAGGTCAGAGTAGCCTGTCAAGGGCTGCTTCCAGCTTACTACATCTGCTACAGTCATTAGACACTGTCACCCCACCCTTGGGCTCCCAGGAGCAAGAGCAGAGGAGGGAGGGCTCCTCCTCATCTCCTGCTGACCCGGCTGTTTCTGGTGCGAGTGTAAATTCTCTCCATCCATTCAACATTTTGCAAACAGGCCACTGGAAGAGGGAGTGCCTGTTTGCAGGGTTGGTCAGGCACTGTATTCCCAGAAAGGAGCTGATTTCCAGGAGAACTTGGCTAGAGCAAACCATCACATTCAGTTTTACCTCTCCACTCTAAGCTTGCCCCAGGCTTCCCCTGGAGCCAGCACAGAACTTGGATTAGTGTAGATGTCCCTGTTCCTCCTATCAATACTCCATTTCCATTGACTACTTTAAAACAAGGCACCCAGGCTCTCTTCCAGAGACAGCAGCTTCCAAGACAGCTAAAGTTTAAAATAAAACCCACCCTTTGCAACCAGATGCACGAACAGGATGCTTTGCTTATACTGTTGCAGAAGAAAGAAGAGAACCAGCCTTGATCACTGCCTCCAAAAAGCCTGAAGACAAAGACACTGCTGCAGTGAGACAAGCAAGTGCCATTGAGCATCCTTACTCTCAACACAGACAGCTCTGAACCTCTGCCTGCCCAGAAAAGCCCTTCTCCAGCCCCGAGCAGCAAGCGTTTGAAGGAGGAAAGTATCTCTGCTTTGCCAGCATTGTCCCTGTTTGGAGAGAAAACTTCTACAAACTGTTTTTTTTATGACATTAAACAACTTTCCAGTAACTCCTAGCCAAAATTCCAAATCACCCATCCTGCCTCCTCAGATGGCCTGTGTTTGTCTGCATTAGTACGCACACTGGGCAGAAACTGCAGCAGGACAGGAACTGATTCATAAGTGGATCAAGTATCCTCTGCTGCTGGGCTGGTGCCAGAAAGGCAGGACACATGGCAAGGCAGCGCTGCATTCAGAATGGACACTGAAGGCAACACACCTTTGGTTTTGAAAAAGGGGCTTGGGGTGGTCCTTCCTTAAACTTGGCTCTCTTTGTTAGAGAATTATGAACACTGGTACATACAGAAGCAGCGAGACAAGCTGTCCCAGGTATTTAGTGGTGGCCACTCACCTAAACCTGTCTTCTGGGATAAAGCCAGTGGTGCTAGAGGAGAAGTGTTCAACCTACAGAAGTGTTTGTTTCTCCTCCTCAAATTCCAAGCACAGCTCAAGGACTGATCAAGAGAAGGGGCTGCTGTATAAGGGAGTATTTACTTTTTAATATCACGACCTTGGTCTCTTACAAGACTTAAAATTCAAATACACGGCCACACTGGGAAGAAGTGGAAACACAGAGAACTGAAGTAGCATCTCAGAGCAAACAGCAGGGCAAGCTTGGGCTGGGTGTACAAACAGAAATCAAGTCCTGCATCATATCTGATGAACTACACACTCTTGAAATGATATGCAAAGAAAAAAAAAAGCTCACTTTCTTTAGAAACCCAACATGCACAATGGCACCTGAAATAAAACAAAATGTTGGCAATTACTGTGTCTGGCAGCACATCTGACCAGTGGATACAAAGCTATTGACAATTCACAAGCAAACTAGGAAACTGCATTTGCAATTTGGTGTAGAGCTACAGCCACATTTGAAACCTAGAAAGCTGCTAGATTGCCACTTATCTGCTAGAACAAACAGAAGCGTACTGGGTTTGGCCAGCTTTTACAAGATAATACTACTGCTCAGAGATATTTGCTAGCAGTGCACATGCTCCCCTTTATGTATAAAGGGGGGATCAGGAAGACAAGGACCCAGAAAAAGAAGTAGAGCAGGAAAAAGCAGATGCAAGATAGAAACAGTGATCTTAACAAAATTTAAAGCAAAAGCCCTACCAACGCTAAAGAAAGGTGACTAAAAATCAATGCAACTTGCAAAAACAGGCATGGCAGACGGGATATAAAGATGCAAGACTGGTCCATGAGTTGCAAGAAACCATATTTCTCTGTTCCTACTTAGAATACTTTAAGAGTGTGCCTTTAGCCAAGATGCAGCAGTTAACCATGAAAGTAATCTTGGCCCCATGTGGTACCAAATAAACCCACTTACTTAACCCTGGAAAGCAACACCTTCCAATAAAGGGTGCTGTGTTCCCCATGAAGAGCCAGAAGCCTAACTCAAAAAGCCCTCAATCTGAGAAGAAGGAGCTTCCAGTAGGGAAGCCAGTGCATCCCCAGGAACTGAGAGCTGTGGCCTTTCTATGTCCCTCTCCTAGATCACAACTGCAGCCAGTGAGCAGCACCAGTGAAACCAAATGGTGTGGCAGAGGACATTACCAGGCGCACGCTCATCTCCTGACACTGCATGGACAGCCAGCAAACCCCAAGTCCTCTAAGCCAGGACTCTAGGATGAGCAGAGATCTTTTCCTCAAGGATACTTCAGCGCCAAGTCCCACATCCCAGATGAAGAGACGCCTCCCTTCCCAGAGATTCCTTTGGGTCCTGATAAAGTTCCGTTAACCATAATAGCCTTGTTTTACGTATTACATGCTCTGTAACATTGAAAATTGGTCTGCAGTTATGTAATTGCAGAGGAAATGGCTACAGGCCTGCTCAGCCCAGCTGAAAACGCCATCCCACGACGCCTCCACCGCAGGCACGGCTCCCAGGGGCTGCAAAGAAAGAGCTCCCCATCCTGCCTGCAAGCAGAGCAGCAGCGGCAGAGGTGCTCTGGAGTGTGCTCATACTTCACTGTCTGTCAGGTTTTCCATTGCAAACACTGCCGACACAGTTTATATCTTGACCATTTCAAGCCACATCCACGCAAAACTTGGCAGAGAGGGAGCTGCTCTGGCCCAGTCCCTCCCTCTTCCACCTTAAAGAAATCTGTCAGATTCCTGCTTTAAAGTCACAACATTTCTTTTCTGCAACAGAAATACATTTTTAAGTCATTCCACAAGGCTTTTTTTGGTTAAGGTTTAAAAGAAGCCTATGTAGTCGACAGACAGGACTTACGTCAACTACTCACACAGTTTTTCTGAAACAACTCAGAAATGTTTGGATAGTGTTGGACAGAGCAGGTTGATTACACCATGCCTTTAAACAAATCACAGTCACTTCTAGCAAGAAACACAAGCCCTGTAACTACAGCCCGTTCCCAGACAACATCTGTAGAGATTGTAAACCTCCTTTTTTATCCTGATGCATGTGTGACCATTGCTACATGCAGATTTTCCTCCCCAGCTAAGGAAGAAAGAAAGAGATAAATACTCATCAGATACAACAGGCACACTCTGGGTATTTTGCTCTTATGAACAGAATTAAGGTCTGAAGGACAATTTTTGTTGAGGCAAGATGGGTATCTGCTGCAAAAACCAAATGTTGAAGCCTGCAAGCTGGTACACTACTAAATAACTTGTTCTGAAGTACAACAGCTTTATTTCAGCCTAGCAAGGTTTCCTTCCACAGCAATTGCGGCAACAACCAGGTTACAGTGACCCAAAGGCTTCACAACTCAGATTAAGGGTTCTGGAAATTATTCACCACGTATGCTACACTGACCTTGCTCTTAAGTCATAATACGGGGCAGAAGGTTCAACTTCAAATGATGTGCAAGTAATAACTTTCACTGGCACAATAATGAAGATAACTTATCCAGCTCTTTCAGGGAAAGAGAAAACCAAGTATGAGACAAGGCCCTGCCAAATGAGCTTGTACATATCTGCCTGTGAGACACCTTAAATACCATCTCTTATATGATAAAAAGTAACACTGAGTAATACTATACAGTAAGTGTGACACACTCACTTAAGATGAAGCTAAAGTAGCTTGATGAAAACCAGATAAGGCTTCAATAAATCAAATACCAGATATTTTCCCCCCTTCTGCCTCTGCTCTATACACCGGCCTTTGAACAAGCACAGCTTATGTCCTTTCAGGAGAGCATACAATTTGGAGGCAAACATCAGAAAAGGTGGTAACTCTAGCTCAGGCCCTAGAAGTGTGCAGAAGAAAACATCCAGCAGGACGTGAAACATGCACCATCACTTGGAAACCGGTTTTGAGGTTCCTTGTGTAAAAAACATAGGGACATTTGACCAGTAAAGAGAAGGTGTTTCTTTCCTATGAAAGCCATGCAACAAAGCCAAGCTAAAGTTTCTTCTACTCCAGAAAACAAAAGAACCATTTAAGCATCCTTGGCATCAGCAGGCAACCCTATTCAGGCAAGGTTTTAAAATGAAACAGTCATCTGTGCCTTTACACATCTAACTTCCCCAAAGCACAGTTAAACACCCAAAGCAGACATATGATATGCTATAGACATGTCTATACACACAAGGAAGTTCAAAATATTGGCCCAACAGCACATCCAACACACACTGTCCAGTCTGACAGGACTTCTCCGCTGTCAGCTAACAAGCTGTCCAGCCACTCTTCCTTCCTTTCATTGAAGGCATTGCCCCTGCTGCAGGTGGCATCCATAACACCTTGCATCACCTTTGTACGGATTAGAAGAATGAGCCTAATTTATACATAACAGGTCGAGTTTCACAACACTTACAAGGCAAACATAACCATACAGTCAAATGAATTATTACACATGTGCATAGTCCAATAATCTTATTTTCTTGAAAATTATATCCCCATATTCTTAGAGGTGATAACCACATCTTCTAGGTTTGCTTGCTTACACTAAGCAGATACTCAAATTCAAGCCATAATTCATGAGTTTTGAAAGCTGACACTTAAAAAACTTTTGCATGACATGCCATCCACAGGTTCAGCTGTAGCTGAAAATATAAGAAGACATAGTATTGAAGTCATTCCTGTGGTACAGGGAACCTAGGGGAGAATTAAGATATTATGTTTGGAGTCCTGTTCTTGGAACAACTAAACCATGACTTCTCTACCAGAACAGTTAAAACAGTTAAAACTTGCTTAAAATCCAAGCAAGTGATGCTCTCTCCATCACCAATCTGTGATTTATGAGTTTATTTGTTGTTCTTTTCAAGGATATAGATATACCTTTATTTTGTACGTATATAAATATAAAGAGCAAGATCACAGCATGGAATTCCGGGCTTCAGATTTCCTTTCTTGTTTACATGGACGTTAAGGAGTCTGGCTGCCAAGCATCAGAATATGGTTTTAAGAAGTGTAATCCAATTTCAAGGATGTTCCCTTAGAAGAGTCACATTTCTGGACCCACTAATTAATTCAAACCCTGACATTCTCCATTTCTATCTCCACATACCATGTGGTTCAATACAATGTGGTCTGAACTGTGGAAGGCAGAGAGGCCACACTAAAAGAAAACACAAAGGAACTGTAACTGGAATTCAGACACTTCTTGTATTATTTAACAGCCCAATTAATTCCCTTGGCTCCATAAGTCATTATCCAAGACAAGGATATCATGAATATGAATATAAGTTGCCACAATATAATGAGGCTTGCTCTGATGGCAGCGACACCCACCATTGACAATGAGAAGCCCCAGGCTTGGAAGGGAGGATGCTTGTCCACTAGCCCAAACACAGTTCAAGAACTAAAGACATTTTTCCCTCTTCAATCATAACTGTTGCTTTAAAATCGGGCAGATGAGCAGTTTGGTTTCCACTAGTTTTGCAAGTGACACAGTCAATACCCAGGAGATGGGTATTTCTGTTCACACAAGCCAGTGCATTTCCACACCCAATCCTTTTGGACTCCACACTAAATCACCAGCCAGCAAATGACTATATCACATTGAACCAAACAAGCACAAGGCTCTCATACAGCAGAGAAATCACCACTCCATTAAAAGAAGGAAAAAAAAAAATACAATGCATGGTCACCTTTGTAGATAACCTGGCTCAAAGCTCTGGAAGCTGAATTTGATCTTCAGATCAGGGTGCCCTAGTGTCCCCAAGCTCTGGTGTGCCCAGCACACTCCAGAGTCTACCAGTGGCAAGAGCCCTGAGTTGTGGAGGTACCACAACGTGAGCCTTGGCTTGAACAGATCCAAATGTCAGCAGCTCCCCTGGATGAGGACACACAAGTCACGAGTGGGCTGGAAACCAGTCCTGGACAACAGCTCTGGATTAATACACATGGAGTGCTGGAGGGGAGGAGGGGGAGCTGCTGAAGACAGGCAGTTATTCAAACCAGCTGCTAAGCCACTCCAACCACTCACACGTACACAGTCTCCTGCATGTGTTCTGCCCAACTCAAAGCTACCAGGCATCCAAAAGTTAAAGTACACAAAAGACATCTATACAAACACTTGCCAAAAATCTCATTTTCCAAGTGCAAGCTGGTTATTCCATGCATGGCAGAAGGGGATTTCATCTTGCTTTTACATGACAGCCTCTGCCTCTTTGCCTCAAAATTCCCCAATTAACACTTCTGCAAGGAGTTTTGAAACTGTGCATGGCCACGTATTTATCTACGCACATTCTCTCCCCTCCCTACCGAGCTCTGGGCCACAGGCTAAGCTGTCAAGCCAAGTTTCATCCCGAGCAATTTTTAAACACTCATCCTATAAATCCTCTGCAAAGGGAGTTAGTAATGGAAATACTGACAGAAACTTGAAGAGAGAGCAGGGCAACTATAGCAGCCTACTATACATCAGCTTCATTAGCTGCAGATCCTTCTCTCTGTCACCTTCATTTTCCATTAGCGTACCTTGGCTAATTAACACACAAAACCTATGAAACATTCTTACAGTAGAAGGCAACATTTGGCCCCCAGCCCAAATCAACATTGAGAAACTTCAACATCCTCTGCCAGACATAGTAACTGTACCAGATGGAGCAAACGTACAGCTAACAAGTAGCGATGAAGAAACTGAAAGCAGAGGAGCAAATGCAAAATTCCGACCACTGGAAGAGAGAAAAGCAGTAAATATAACTTACCACTTTCATTTTTCTCTATGACATCCACGACCTCTCCAGCCTGGAGGCTGATCTCAGAGTTCTCCTGCTTCTCATAGTTGGACACCACCACATATTGCTCCAGGATCATGGGTTCAGAGCTAGCATCAGCACCTGGGGAAGGGAAAAAGCAAGCCGTAAGCCAGCTTCCAGCCATGGCTCCTTGAGAGCGACCTCCGTCCATCCGATTCACAACAGGCCAACTTGTCACCAGAGCCAAGCGAATCAGCAAACAGCCTTGGCTCGCAGCATATCCCCAAATGGCTGGCCATATAGAAACAGCCTCCTCTGGCCCACAACCCAGCAGCACAGAGGGACATTGGAGAGAAGAAGAAGAAAAAAGGGGAAGAAAAAAAAATACAAAAAGGAGCCAAAAAAGTGAATTAGTTGCACAGTTTCATGATGGATTCTGAAAATAAACCTCTTCCCAACATGGTTTCCACAATCCTTGCTCCCATTCAGAGAGAAAAATCCTGGGCAGAAGCAGTATAAATCCACAGCTGAGCCATCCCCCCAGTAAACCCAAAGAAAAAACAGCTCTCCCCTTGGAGGCTCAGCTCCTTCTCCACTCTAAAGGCTTGAGCTGAAAGTCAAGAGGGGGCTGTAGATGCCAATCATATTCGTCTGCACTGCAGCCCTTAAATAGAAACACATGAGCGGGACTGAAAGAGAGGGAGGTGGGGTGGAGGGAGCGAGGGGAGGGCGGGGAAGAGTGTTTACTTGAAACAGAAGAAGAAAAAAAGTTATAGCGCCAGATCCCTGCTCAAACNGCGGGACGGGGCTCGGCTCCCCCTCTCCATCGCCCTTCTGGAGCCCTCGGAGCCAGCCCCCAGTTCTTTGGTTTCTCTTCGGACCAAGGGCTTTCGGCTGTCAGAGCCATTTATGAATGAGAGCAGGCGCTCACGCCAACAGGGGCCACGAAAGGTGCAAAATAAGCGCTCCCCTCCCTTCCCCCACGTTACTGGTCTTTCTTTACTTTTTTTTGTTTTTATTATTTTTAATTATTTCTGACTTTTTCACCCCCAAACCGAAATCATGCATTTCGAGGTGGAGCCACGAGGCAGGCACAGCACCGTGCCAGATGTGGAGGGAGCCCTTGGGCTGCTGCATCTCGGCTCTGTAATGCAACACAAACAGTGCGGACGGGGCCTCTGCACTCCCAAACCCAGGCACAGGCTGACTGCGCTTGGCCTAGAAACTGCCTTGAAAAGTCATGAAAACCTCTAGGTTTAGGTCTTTGTAAGAGCCAACATGCCTTAATGCAAAATTATTTTACAGGTTTCTCAATTACAGCAGTGTGGGACACCAGCATTATTGTACATTTTACATATTAAGAGGCAGCTCCTGTCGCTCTGGATTAAGATGCGGATGGAAAGGGAAGACAAGCAGATATACAACTTGCTGAATGTCCCATTTTACACAGCAGGGCCAGAGCCAGGAGCAGACTCCAGGTTTTCCTGAATTTCTGTGATAAATTGGCTACAAGAGACGGGAAGGAAGCAGCATGGTCTGAAACTGTCCACCAGAAAAGTCAAGGGACTGACAGCCAAGCACAGGATGCTGGGTGCTGTATTTCCAAACTCAGCATGTTCGTATGTGTTTGGGCTGGAGATGCAAAGTGATTCTACAGACAAGTAATTAGCATCCCTGCCAAGAAAGAGGTAAAGAATGCATCATCCATTAAAACAGCATCCTGTGAAATGAAAATCCTAGAAAAAAAAGCAATTAATTCAACTGTTTCCTGAAAGGAAACACTATCATAATGCCTCCCCTTGGACCAGATTTCAGAAATACAGAAAATTAGAAGACTTCCTTGCTCCCTAAGCATGCCTCTGCCTCTCAAATTACATAAGTTAATTTTCTTTAAAGAGGAGTCATCTCCTCTAGAAGCTTGTGTTTAAGAGATTTAGCTTTTCTATAGATAGTTGTACCACAGCCAGTAGCAGGAATAGCAGGAGAAGACCATGAACTGACAACATGAAAATTTATAATACACATTTTCACCATAGCTGTCCATTCCAAATAAGCATCGTGTTTCTCTGCATGATCAATCAACCTGACTCGTGCGCTCTGGTTTAAACCAGTGCTAGTTGGGCTACCTAGAGTACGATGAGATGCTTTCCCCTGTTTCAGACTGTTTCCCACAGAGTCTTTTTTCCAGTCCAGAATCCAGCAGCATTATAATCTTCCTTCAACCTACTTAGGCAAATACCACCTACAACCCCTACTTTGTTTTAGTCTTAAGATAAATACAAGTTTTTTAACCAGAAACAAAAGCCATCATGGACTTATGTCTATGCACATACACCAGCAGAGAACTCAGTGTGTAGAAAGGCAAGAGGGACCAAACAGCGGCAAGGGGAGCAGGGGACATGCAGGAAGCCAATTGCTAAAACAACAACCCAAAGGCCTTCTTTCCTCCAATCTACTTGGCAGTTTTCATGGGACTGGAGTAAGGAATCAAATCTGAAGCACTGCATTGGCTTGGTGGCAGGAGCAGTGTTCATGTGATGCACGTGTCCCTGCTGGGAACAAGCAGAGGACCAAGCTGGAGCACAGGCTGGCAAACACCCCACCGGCAGCCGCTGAGGCCAAGCCAGGGACCGCGCGCCAGGGGAATGCCCTTGCCAGGAAACACGGAGAATCAGCACTTCAAATCCACCTCCACAACTCTGCCTCAAAAAAAAAAAAAAAAAGCACTTAGAACAGTTTGGCAAGATAGGTTCTATCTGCATTCTCATATCTGAAACCCAGCAGGGCTTCTCTGGGTTACTCTGCTCTGCCTTGGATAAGGTAGTCACCGCAGGAGGATTTCTTTGTCACTACAGTGGCTGGAGGAACACATACAATTAAGAGATTGTTTTAAAAGAAGCTTATATAAGTGCTGCAGGGCTCCTATTAAGACAAAAAAATAGGGTGATAAATTCCTTGGTCTAGGAAATAACCAAGGTCAAACAAACTTGTTTATTTACAGCTGCAGCAGATCATGCCTAGAGGATATCCCCCTTTTGAGGCGTGGGGTCCCTGTGGCTCCTGGAGTGATGGTCACCCAAGATTAGGTACTGCACAGTGGGGAAGATTTCAGTAACAGAGAAAAGAAAGGAAGAAGAAGAGGAGGAAAAGACAGAGAAACAGCTCCTTGCAGTAACCAAAAGCCTTAACCATTTTCTGGGTAGCCTGGTTTGGGTTGTTACTACATTCCCTTCAGGCACAGTCAGTAGGGTAAGGGACTTTAATCCTCCTCAGCCTTCCATCCCCCACAAGCATCTTTAGATGAATTACTCCTCAGTGACACTCGGGATGCCCACAACATCGCTGGGACACTATGTCAGACTACCCAAAAGGGATTCAAAAGAACAAGACAGACAACACCACAGGGAGCACAGCACCAATTACACCCGCTGCCGTGGGCGCTTCCGCATCCCTGCCAATTAGTTCAGGTCTAATTTGTAACACAGGACACAGCATGTATTGAAGTTTAACAGCCTGCTCAGTATGAGCACACCAGAGAAGAGGGGCGCAGCATGGCACGAGTTCCCCAGCAAGCTCACATGCAGCTGCAATGCTGCCCTGACACAATAGCCCTACTTTTTTAAAAGCATCTTCAGCCCAGGCAGAAGTGGAGAGCAGAGAATAGGATAAGATTGATGTGCCAGGTAAAGGTCCCCCCTCCTCTCCCTCCAAAAAAGCAGAATTACTCTTTTGGTTAAGCTCCAGCTTGCAAGCCCTCCCCAGAGCAGAGCACAGATTGCTGGCTGAAATAAGAATTTGCTTGCCTCTCCATTTCTTTTTGCCTCGAGTCCGTTTCCTGGTTAAAGTCTTGAGGATACCCCTCCTCCTCTCCATAGGGCTCCACTTTACAATCCGCCCGCTCCTCACCTCAGCAATTCTCTTCCTTGGGCTGAGCAGAAATGTCATTGGAGCTTGTCCATGCCCCTCACAGCTGGCACTATTAAGTGACACAGTTGCACCCTGTCCCCCTCACCAGGCAGTGAGGAGGGAGCATCATTCCTCCTGCTGTACTCAGAGACCAGCAACTACTGGGAAAGCCTCCTAAATAAGAGTGCAGAGCGCCCGTTCCAACAACATCATCCTCCTCCTCCTGTGTTGCAACAGCTAAGACCTACGATGGTTTTGCAATAGCCAAAAATGAAAACCACCAACTGGACTCCAAAAATAAAATCATCTGGATATGGGAATGTGAAACTCCTGATCTTTGCCAGATTACTCTGTTGTTATCAGGCAATAAACATGTCTGCTCTTTTAATCCATACAGCGCACAGGCTTTTATATTGCTCTTTCATGATTATCAATTAAGTGTTTACAGATTGAGACTAAATGAATTAGTACTGGGCTGGTCAGTGGAAGTCCTGCAGAAGCAGCCAAAACCACAGAAACGGCCAGTGAACGCCATAAGGGTGAGTCACAGCTGAACAACCGACTGGCAGGTAGTCCAGCCTTCCGACACGGGCACAACTGCTGGGGACACGTGCAGGGTCTGCACGCAGGGGTGTCTGGCAGACACGGCCCCGAGTGTCCCGGCATTCCGTAAGATCGTGTCAGAGCTCTTTTCCATGCGCAGGGAGGAGTAACTGCGGTAGCTTGGATCTCGAGCTGCGGTTTCTTCTTTAAGCCAGTTCTTGAAGGGTAAACTCTTATGTATCTCTGGAAAACTCCTTTTGGGGAAGGACAAAGGGGAAAAAAAAAATACCCAGAATAGCAGCAAGCCTACTTAAAATCCTCAGATCAGTCTAACCCCTTACAGCAATCATACACCCAGCTCTAAACACATGGAATTCCTTCCCCTAAAAACTTTACCTCTTTTCTTTCTTATCAGAAGGACCACATGACTATAATAAATAAACATTAAAATTGCATGTTTTCTTTGAGCCTTCCACCCATGATTTATCCTTAACTGTGTTAAGATAGAGAGCTTAGGTCTGCCTAAAAATTGGGTTAAGTGTGTATTGCACACAAGATAAAACAGGATTTGCCATGTAATGCATGTGAGAGTACACAAGAGTTCATCACATCGCAGCAGTGTTGGAAAAATAACCAGTTCCTAGAGTAAGCAGCGAGATGAGACTAACGAAGCCTGCTTTAAATCTCTATGGGGACAACATGGATTCAGATCAAAACTGTGTTTCTCAGACTAGGATCTCGCTTCTATTCAGTGAGAGGGTTTTTGTTTTGTCTTGGTGGTTTGGATTTTCGTCCTTGTATTTTTTATTCTTCATGTGCCCTAAACAATCGGGGCTTTGACTCATCTCCTGGATACTCCTGCACTCCAGCCTGTCAGGATTCAGCCCCATTGCCACTTACCAAAATTCAGACTGTATTTATACATCACTTACTCCTGGAGGTACGACTACTATTGCCACAAGCTGTGAGTGAAGGGGATTCGTGTTCATCCCTCCCGCCAGACAGCAATCCTCCCAATCATAACAGTGTTTAACTTCAGAGCTCAGAGGCTCTTGGCATAGCAGCCCTGTACCAGAAAGCTTTAGGGACAGAGACAAAAGCTCATCACCTCCCAAAGTTACTACAGAAATTCAGTACAAACCCAGTCTCAAGGTCTGGATTATTGCCAATTACAGATGAAAATAAACATTTGGATAAGTCTGTCAAATGGATATTAATATACTATGATTTCTGTAGTTCTTCCCTGAGCTTGGCCAGGTAGCCCTTTTAAAAAGCACAAAGACACTCTTGCATTTTCACAAGAGAGTTTCAGAACCAGGTGGCCCCCTGCCATTAGATAGAGATGGGTGGAAATTGGAAAGGGAATGGTTTGGATCTGACCACCTAAAGTAATGGCAGAAGACCCAAAACCAGAGAAATTTGGCCTAAAACCTTGTCCAAATCCCAAAGAATGCCCAAGAATAAAACAAGATTGAGCATCATGCATCCAGCAATGACCAGGTCAACATGTAAACCCTCTCACCCCAGGTTAGCAGCCATGATTGATGTACGAGAAGTTTTTCCCTAAGTGAGCATGCATCCCTCCACCTTCCTCAGTTCCATGGTGCTCACGTGCTCTGCAAGCCTTTCAGTACATGGGGCAGTAGTAGCCAAAGCTCTAGCCCTTCTTGCTATCTTTTTGGCTAAACATGCCAAAATCTGGTCTAGATGGTAACTCCATGAGCTGCACTAAGTCCCTCCTGAGCTCCTGGGTTGCTGCTACAAACAGCTATAGGGGGCCCATGCCAACACCACGCATTGCCACCAAGAAGAGAATATGATCAGCTATCATAGCAGCAAAAAATTAACCGGGTGCCTGGATTCATTCCCCAACATAAGACACACGTAGTATTTTCTAACACTTCCAAGAGCCAAGATCTGGCTAAGCCTTCAGGAGTCTGGGACAAGTGGCAGCTTTAAGGCAGACTGTGGCTTCCAGCACTGGAGTGTGTGTGATGCACAGCTAAGACCAGCAGCAAAGCACAGCCCTCACGGGGAACGCCTCAGGAATGAGCCTGGCCCAGGGTAAGTGGCAGGCGCTCTCTCAGGTGGCTGCTCCAGTTCAGTTCTCCCCTCTTTACAGCCCTCAGCAGCATTTCCAACAAAATCCTAACCAACAGAAAAATTCAGTGCTGACCCTTGCCAAGTGGAGCCTATTAGTCTCAGGATTTTTATTTTTTATTTTTGATCTGCTAGGTTTTAAAACAGAGCCAAGAAAAATCAGAGGCAGGAGGGTGAAAGTAAAAAGTTGAGTCCTCTTTCCACTCCTTCTTGGAAAGTTGGCTCTCTGAACAGCAATTCCAACCAACTAGGTTACAGGTAGCAACAGTTAAGAATACTTAAGTATTTTGCACACAAATCTGTTAAACTGCTTGGAGATTTTCACACAGCTGCCAAACTGGGTCTTCCACCAGGCTGAAGTCACCAATATACTCTGGCATTTTCCCTAGTCCTGCGCAGTGGCACTACACATTCCCGTCCCTCCACAAGGCACGAAGCAGACCGGCCAAGGAGTTTAACAGCAGTCAGACCAAACTAGTGCCCCACCACAGTACCTCTCAGGATGTGGCTGGGTGGCACCCATCTTTTTCCAAAGTACAAAATTAAACCGTTTTAAAGTCTTGGTTAGAGTCTCCACTTCATGGAGCAGGTTCATAACCTCAGCTAGAGCTTGGGTAGCATGAAACTGGCTTCTGTTCTCACCTCCAAGCCACAGCCTAGCTAGGACACATAAATCATAGGTAAAGATCATATCCAAATTCAAGTCTGCTCTACCAGCTTGACACATCAGGATACAGCCTATGGCAGATCTGGACTGAAGAACAGCTATTTTGGAAACTAGGGATTAATTTGGATGAGAAGCAAACTGAAAGGCCACATGAACTGGAGCAGCATGGGGAGCTATGAACTTGCCAAATGTACATAAGAATTTTGAGCAGCACTATGTATCAACATTCACCTTCTCAGGCACCATGCAATGCAACTAATCACTTATATTTGCATTCTCATCATGCACAGATTTTTTTTAGCCAAACTAGCAACATGCATTTAGCTAAAAGCCGTAAGCAGAAGGGAAAAAAATTTTATCTGTTAAAGATTTTGCTTCTTTGCCCTTCGAGAAGGCTAAAAACCTTGGCATTCAGTTTGCCATTATATATATGGCAACATGAAACAGTCTCAACAGATCTACCGAGTCAAAGAAACTCAACCTCATCCCCCAGCCAGGTAATCTGAGGGGTTCTTGTCATTTTTCCTGAGGGACACCACCTCTTCTGTCTCCTCCTTAACATGTTTCTCTCCTGCTCAGTCTCATTCTGGTTTTTTGTCTCAACTCCCCCATGACCTATGAAGCAGCAGGCTCCTGTGACTGAATACTTCAGATATTTCTGCACTTTTATATCCAGTTACCACCCTCAAATTAGACCTATTCTGCAAAGATGAGGCAGAATCCCCCCAAGGATATATTCAACTTCTGTCAAGGATAGCATTTCTGCAATCACAGCAGTCGTGCTCACTAAAAACTTCAGACAAGCAAGCACTCATCCACCAAGGATGGTGGGATTTTGTTCACATACTTTTAACAGGGCATGAACTTGAATATTTACCAAATCTGGTATGGAAATCAGCAGGAGTGTTTCCATCTTTCCTTGCCCCGAGAGCTGTGTGTAGCCTTAACTGCTTGAGTGACCAGCCCAGCATCCTGTACAGACACAGGATCTATCACTTGTGATCTTGCCTTCTAAGTCTGAAGGAGAAAAGAACTCTTCTGTGATATTCCATGTCAAGGGACAAATGTTTGCAGAAGAAATCCACTGGTTACTCAGCAGAAGTCCTGATTCCTTATACTATAAAGCTTAGTTTTTGCCTCATATGGGATTACTGTTCCCTAGCCCCTGACACCTCACCTTGAAGTTGTTTCCCCTGCTTCCTCCTCCTTCCTGACTCATTTCAACAAGGAGACAGATGCTCCCTTGAAAATTTCATTTCTTTATCAGAGTTTCATCTTTTTCATGTGAAATCCTTTCTATTTACTGGGGAAATGCAAAAGAGCATTTCAGAAGGACAGGGAGGACACAGTCATGTTTCTCTGCCTTATCCTGACCCGTAAAGTTTCTCCCACATAGAATAGTGAGAGCACAGCTGTGCAGGTACTTAGCTGTGGCCAGGCTCAACCCCCCAAAAGAGGGGAAGCTGCCTTGGACTGTGGCTTTGAGTTGGGCAAGGAAGATAAAACCTGCAAACTACTAACCCCTGCTAGCAGCAACATCAAGGTGAGGTAGTCATCAGAAAAGCAAAGCTCTTCCTTACCAGAAATCATGCATCATGAAAAACCAATACACAGGCAGACAACAGATCCTGGGTATCCAGTCAGAGACTCCAAGACAACTCCAAAACCACACACAGCTTGAACTGGAGAATTCTGTTTTTAATAGCATGCAGAACACCAAGACACAAGAATTTACCTGGAGCGACACTCTTTTTTGGAGTCTCAGACAAACTGGACATCCAAACTTGAAATCCAATCATAGGGCAGCCATGAAAAGAGAAAGTAATTAGAGACACAAGAAAACAGTCAAAACCAGTCATATCAGAAAGTCTGAGAGTTAGTAAAGACAGCTTTGAAAGAGACATTAAGTTTTTCTTAAGAGTAGTGTTGGCATGATGGAGTCTCAGAGGAAGGTCAAGTCATCAGAACCATCCAGTTAATTTTTATGTTTTAGTGGATGTGCAGAACTTATGAAACTGATCTGTAGGTGATCCAATTACGAGCTCTCAGAATAAGATATGCCCTGAGCTTATTCCCAATAGCTCAGAAAACACATACCAAGAGACAGTTTGACTTATTAAGCCTCAGACCTGCAAAACTATTTATCTTTGCAGCTGTTAATGATACCCACAAGACACATAGGCAACTCTCAGAGACTGAGCTTAGCAAACAAGTGTAAGTTCCTACAAGCATCTTGTTACCCTGGAATTGCATTAAGGAAAAAAACAATAGACAAATAATGCTCCATAGAAAAGAGTACAAAGCTCCAATAAAGGTACATTCTGAGTATAACTAGAGATTCCATTTTTTAACCAATGAATGAGACAGATCAGGTTAAGGAGAAAGCTAATAAGAGTTGCTACCAACAAGGTCAAAAGGTTTCCCTCCCCCTCCATGAAATGAGGTGGAAATACTTGGTTGGGAATTTGGGAGTAATCTTCAAATGCTAAGTGTTAATTTTTTTCTTGAATACACTGGAAGCATGTTTTGAAAGTTAGCAGATTTTCCCCCATTTTTAAATAACAAGTATTCCCCTTCTGTGGGATGAGGAAGCAGAAGGGCAGCTGTACTCTTTCCTTGCATGGGAGAAGATACGTCTAGAAAGAGATGATTATATGACAGTCTAAGAATTTCCTAAATTCTGACAACTCCAAAATGCAATTTGAAAAACTTGTTTGCAATGGGGAACCCTGTTCTGGACCCAGCAGTTTAACAACAGAGAAGATGCACCCATCAACCACTTGGAAAGAAAAGCAGGCTATACTGGTGGCCTTGTCTATTTGTTGCTGTCTTTTTGAATGGCAGAGTATAGCCAAGATAGCCAAAAGATTATTAGATAGTAATGTAATAGATTCACAGTACATATGTAACTGAGGAATTGCTAGCATGATACAAAACTTAAGAAACAGCTTTCAGACTTTCCCAGTGGAAACCAGAGGTCCAAGAAACACATTGCTGGTTTTTTAGCACCAAGGGAATGGTGAGGTTTTGAAATCCTTTTTTTTAAATGAGGGACACAATTTTCATCGTGTAGAACAAAACTGCAATTCAAATGGATTCAGTATTTTGCCTGCTTTACAGTAAACTCTCTACAGTGGCAGCTTGGAGAAAATTCTGAAGTCTTTCAACCGTCTGACTCCCAAACCCATGTGCTGCAATGTCACAATACACTACAAAATACACAGTGGTAAATAACAATAATTTACTTTGGACTACCATTTAAGAAAAAATGAAAAAGTCTCTGCATCGGTGGAGTGCAACAGGAAATAATCTGGCAGAGTAGCTTGTGCTGTAGCTCATGGAGGGAATATACAGCATGTTTCTATTACAGACTTGGGGCACGCACGGGAAAGGGTGTGAAGGAGTTGTTGTCAGCAACTTGTCTATTAGCTTTTGAATAGACTTCCACTGCCTTCAGAACACAATTATGAACTTCAGTCAGCTGTCAGATCTTTTTCCAGACAGAAGAACCTGAACATGACAATGATAAATCAAGCAGATGATGTATTGCAGGAGCAGCTGGGAAGATTTCAAAGTTTGCCCCCACCCAAGCTGCAGCAAAAGACTGAAACACCCAAAGTTAGAGGAAATAAGCTGCACTTAACACAAGTTTAGGGCTACTCTGGATCTGTCTGCCCAAGAAGAGAGAGAGCTTAAACCTAGATCCACAATAGCCATATCTACAGACACCCATGTGAGATCTCACAATAAACCAATTCTGTTAGCCATTATAATTTTTTTTTTAAATTTCTTTTTAAACAAAGTATTTTTTTCTCCTAGTCAAAACTATTAGTTTAAGCCAGAATAGAAGGGCAATATAAGTATTAACTGGTAAACAATCCCACAGGTCACCAATGTGGGCTTCCCAGCCCAGGAAGCAGCATAAAAGCAGCAGCACTTCTCAGCTGCCCCAGCCTGACAGCAGCTAGAAGTGGATGAGGTTGCTTCTGAAGCAGAAGACAGCCAGCATATTTCAGCTGCTCCTGCACATCTGCTTAGCATTAAACTTCCTTCTTGGGGATTTTTTTTTTATTCCAAGACGTTTAAGCTCTAATTGCTACCAGCTTTTAAGAGTCCCCCCTACAAATAATAAAAATATCAGACATTAGTGATAGATTCCACTTCACAGAGAGCTCAAACGAAGAGCCGCGGCGGGAGCCAGCGTACGGGGAGGAGGTCAGAGGCCTCAGAAACATGCTGTGCCTGAGCCAACAAAACACAAGCTTTGAACAGCCCCAGGTTTCCCCTTTAGGACAGGGTTTTACTGGAATTCTGCATGGGGCTTGGACCTGGTTTCCAATGGGATTGGTAACAGTAAACGAACAAACCTTCGCTTCCTGCCACTCCTCTCCTGCACTGCCACACAGCTGAACATCGGCTGGTCTCCGATGACTTGGAAGTGCGGGGAGAATCTCAGTATTTGGAAGGAAAATTAAAGTTGCCTGCTCAAAGCAGGCCACTCCTAGGGCAACGGCATCCCCATTCTGCTCTCAACACCAGTCCCCACAGCCCCCACTGCCGACTTCAGCTGGAGCCAGAACAAACTCCTCCTACTGGAATTATTTTTAAAAGCTCAAAGGGAACATGGATCCATAAATTACAGCTAAGGCACGAGGCTGAGGCAGTTGTGAAGAGCACAGAAGAGGCTTTCCTTCGGAGCCACACTGCACAGAAATAGCAGCACAGCAGGCGTGTCACTGGAAGTGGCTGCTGAACCCCATTCCATCGCTTCCAAGCTGCCACGATGGAGTTGGGCAACACTCAGACAGGTCAAGGGGTTCCTCAGGTGCAAAAGAAAAGGGAGGAGTTGAAGGGGCAAAAAGCTTTGAAGACAAAATTAAGCTGGTTGCTATGGTGAACATGAAACATATTGTGCTAGATTTCAGCAGAAGCTTTTCTGCTGCCAGTGAGACTGGTTTGCTTGCTGCTCCTCCCACCACTGGCAAGAGAACAGGCGCCAGACTGCTGGGGACTAATGCTTTATGCTTGTGATACAGGCTCCACTCATCTCATTTTAGCAGCAGACTATTTGTCTTGAGCACAGTAACAGCAGAGCGAGCTTCCACAAAAACCTACAATAGCTGGAGTCAGTATAGAATCGAATACACGAGCTCAACGCTACCAAAATCCAGATGCTACATTCATGGTATGCATCAGTACTGCACATCCAGGTGGGCCCCTGCCCCAGCAGGTGCTGAGAAACTCCTCCTCCACGGGCATTTTAGCAGCAGCTACTGATTTGTTTTGTAGAAACCAGCAGGTTTCTTTTTGTTAGTAACATTGTCTGAAATGTTCAGTGTTGAGGCCAGCATCCATTATTTAACACTGCTGCCAGCACCAGGAAGAACACTCTCCTACAGAATCACAGGTTTCATGTTGCTGGGGCTAATCAGGGACCATTATAACAAGCTTTTCTAAAACTAATCTCTGTACAGCTGTCTAGCATGTTAAGCTACATATTTCCCAACAACAGTCCTGCAGTAATTCTGGGAAACTGGATCATATTGGTCATGAGTCTCAGTGGGGTTGTAGTTCTGGCTGTGTAACCCTTGCCCCGACTGATTTCTGTGCACAGCTGAGAAGTTAGCATGGGCCAGAGACAGGTGATCTGGATGTGGCTACCTTGCTTTGGAGGGCAAAGAGTTTAATTACACAGGTATGGCCTGTTCTTTGGAAGTTGCCTTCCATAGGAAATAACAGTCCCAGGGCCATTTAACTAACAAAACTGTTTTGTTCTCATGAAGCCCTACCTTTAACATCAACTGGGAATACCAAAATCTCCCAGCTGTTAAGGGGGAACTTAAATTACTGAAAGAAGGATTATAAGAACAAGTGGCCATACTGAAGAGATACTGACATCTGGTTTGTTTCCAACAGTGATCTCTTCCATGAGTGCAGTTGAGTGTTTTGCAGACTCATTTTCTAGACTTACATGCTTCCTGTCTTAATTAGAGGGGTGAAAAGAAAATAAGCAATACAATCAGTGATTCCTCAGACTGGAGCTGGGGGAAATAAATACTTCTGCTGAAGAATGGGCGTGTTCTCATCCCAACAGTGGTATCTGACAAGTCAGCAAGAAGTGGGCTGACCACACTGTTCCTTACACGTGTCCACTTCTTAGAATTGGCCTAGAGCCTTGTTGGCTGCAATGTTCATCACATATGGCAGAACAGAAAACAGAAGTTAAGCCTTTCAGTTTACATTTTGGAAGACAAGCCTGCCAAGGAGTTGGTATAAATTAAACACTGTGTTGTTGTCCTGGGGGCTCAGGTGGGACACCTTACTGTCCCAAGCAGGTAAAGAGCCAAGCTCAGTCTATTCAGTCTTTCTGGGATTGTGCCTCCACTTTTCCCCTCCTTGCTACCTTTCTGCACTCCTCAGACAAGCAAAGGAACAACCTCCTCTTCCTTCTCCTCCTGACAAGGTGAGGCTGGCCAGTCAAGAGCAGAAAGCCCAGTGAGGAGCCCCAAAACTGTGGGGCTTGTTTCTGCTTCCATCTGCAGACAGTGCACCATGCTCATACCCTTGTAAGCCTCTCCAAAACCTCCATCCCCCAGACCCATTGACCATCCTTTGTCAGCCTGTCCCCAGGTTTCTCTCCTCTAGTCCCTTCCCCTTCAGCTGGGGCTTGACACTTTGGTGAAATGGGAAGGTAGTAAAATGCAGCAGTACTGGACTAGGGGAAGAAGAGAGAAATACTTGGTGTTTCTAAGCTCCCCCAGAAACTGAAGTACTTTTACCAGAGAATTGCTCTGATACAGAGTCTATGAGCAGTTTTACAACATGGCTGGAAAGAGAAATAATGCAGATGAGCCTTCATCCGAACTGGAACCATTGCCACGCACTCTTGGCTCACACAATTCATTCATTCAACTAGGCAGAGAACAATGGATAGTCAGAGAAATGGGAGGATGGCACAGAAAGGTTGCAAGTGTTTTGATCTATCTCACACAGTCCAGCTCAGGCCACCCTGTGCCATTGGTGTTTCTCCCCCCAGGCTCCAGAAAGACCTAAACAAAACCAACATTTGTGCCCAGTGCCTGGCCCAGGGTGGGCCTGGTCAGACATTACATTTCCTAGGTACCACAAAGACAGATTAATTTGTTACTATAATTGCTGGGCATGCAGCAGTCCCACACCAGGGTAGCTTAAATAAGCTTTCCTTGCTCTCACGTCTGTGGGATGCTGATGCATCATGTTTAAAGCAAGTGTTTTAAGATAGTCCTTGAAAGAATACACATATATTATTTTTTTCCCCCAATAGGAGACCGCATTTTAAAGTAAACCTTTCATCCCTGCAGAGATATCTCCTCTTCTGTACACTTGAAGCTGAACATCACCTCCACTCCCCATGCCATCTGTTCAAGAGGGCTGTATCTTGAAAAAATATTTGACTAGTAGATTATCAAACATGCAAATCCAGCTGAAGCGTCTGAGTAAGAGGATTGGCAGTAGGCATTAAATAAGGCCTTTAATTTTAGTCCTATTCACCAAGTTCAGCTTCATCACAAACAGCCTGGGGAGGGCTTGTCAGTGCAGGGGGTGGGGGCAGAGGTGCTGAGCTGCAGTGACGAGCACAGCCAGCATCCTCCTCTTTCCCACTGGGAGCTGCTGGGGCTCCTCGCCTCCCCGGCACCACCACGCTGCAGACCAACCTCAGACCACATCCACTTGCCACGTAGCCTGGCGTATGCTAGACCCACACACACTGCTTGGAAAATGCTCCCATCTGGCTTTCACGTGACTCGAGCGTGCCTCAGAAATTCATCATCTGGATAACTCACTCCTGCAGGGGAGAAATCCACAACCAAGGAGCCCTTTCCTGAGTTGGAACAGAGGAGCGGGGCCAGCGGATCGTGTGCTTGACAAACTGCACAGTGACACGCTCACAGCTGCATTTTCACAGCCTCATCCAGTCCTTCATCCTTTCTAAAAGTACAAACGCAAAGAAAACTTAGTCCCTATTTTCCACTCTGTTTACTTCTGTAAAAACCCATTTTAATCCCATTCACAGACCCAGAAGTATCCAGGACTGTTTAGTTTTTGTTCTGGCAGCCATAGCTCACATTAACTCTTTCCACATGGCAAGTGAGGATTGTTTCCCACATGATCGCTCTGGTACAGCCCCTGCACATACAGTTTTGTAGCAGTTCCAAGTTTTGCTGGGAAGTGCCTAGAATATCTGAATGCTAATCCACATCTACAGCTGTACAAACTGAGAGCATCACCCCTCTGAGGGAAAAACCAGCCTCCAGCACTGCCAAGGAGGAGGGCAGAAAAGCCCCAGACATTGCACTTGGAAACTCACAGGTATGTACACATGCTGGGATTCATGTGTGGCTCAAAAAATGGAGCAAGAGTCAAGTGCCAGCTGTGAAGCAGCCACACTGCCAAGCACAGAACTCTCAGCAGCATTGGCGTGTCCAGGCAGAGATGGCCAATAATCAGTGCATACATTGTAATTCCTGCTGGACACATCTGTAAGTAATGCTTCCAGCCATCTCTGGTTAGGTGAGCCACTCCACCCAGAGTGAACCAGAGAGGATTTGTCCTGTCACGCAGCCTGGACACAGGCCAGCTAGAATGGGACAGGTGTGAAGCCACACACAAAGCTGGAGGCACTTTGGGAACGCTATTTTAGGGGTGAGTGCTCTCAGCAGGCTAAGGACACACACCCTACATCCAGCTTTCCAGAATCTTAGGAGAGAGATTCAAGTGCTCACCAGCCTAAGTTACCCAAAATGCCCAGGGAAGATTTTATCTGCTCCTCCCAGCTGGCAAGACCCATCTGTGCCACATACAGATTCCTGCAGTGGCTGAGGATCATCACCCTCTGCTCCAGCTCCCAAATGCACTTCTCACCTTCTTTATCTAGCATGCCAAAATCAAAATACCAGTACTCTCTGTGCAAGAGAGGAAAAACCCACGCAGGCAGCGTTAATACCATCTGCCACCGACAGACAGAAGAGGGAGGCAGAACAGGAGCAGATGGAGAATAGAGAATTCCTTAAAACCGAGAGAAATGCCATTATATCCCCTAAGGTACCAAGTGCTTTCTCGGCGCTCAGCTGAAGACTCTCCGAGGCATTTGCAGGGTTCAAGCTGTTCTACCATGGCTGTGCTCAAGCCACACCTCATTTTTCCCGCCCTCCCTGCGCCCAATCTCCCTGCCCTCTCTCCTGGACGCAGGGCTCTCTGCAACACCGATGCTGAACTGGGAACGGCAAAGAACACAAACACATTCTTTTCCCTAATCCTGCACCCTGTCCCCACACTTCAGTTTAAAAGTCAAGGAGCAAAACAAAAAACCCACACCACACACAAACATCTCTTTCTCTCTTATCCCATCTTCCTCCCACCCCAGCATATGGGCCACCCAGAAGATGACAGTGATCCTACACATCTAATGGGCCACATGTCCTGTCAGCAGAAAACTGAAGCAGTGTGAAATAAAGTCTCCTATCTGCTCTTCTCTTCAGTAGCCTCAGGCAGAAGTCCAAAGCACTTCAGTTTAAGCAGTGACTTTAAAAATATGGTGTACAAGGAGAAGTGTGAGATCAGCTTCCTTCTGCCAGAATACTACAGACTGGATTTGGAGCGTGGGATTGGAGTGGACAGATTCACATCTTAACCGAAGATGCAGAACTGGGTCACACACACACAGATGCTGCAAGGACACGGAATCTGCCTGACTTAGCGGCAACTCTTCCTCAAATCCTGCTCTCTGCTAGTGCACCTGAGCACAAGAGACATAGTCTTGCCTTGGAAAGAAACCCAAACCCACAGAATGGATGTTCTTTAATTTTGTGAAAAATTTGTTAAAAAAAAAAAAAAAAAAGAAAAAGACTTACAGTCTTGTTAAAAAAAAAATCAGGAAAGAAAATTAGGTCTTTAGGGAATAACTGCATCAAGCAAAAGCCAACTAACTGATCAGAAGTTTAGCAAATTCCCTACCTGAGGAAGAATAATTCTTTATCATAAGAAGAGGAAGCTCTGTCATCGATGACTGAACTCAAGATGCACATTGAGATCACTAACTACTAACTTCTTCCAGAACCAGGCCCAAGATGTATATCCCCAGTAATTAAATGAAAAGGTTTGTTTGGTCCTTAATTGCTATGTTTTTGCCTACTCTATCCTTCTTCTTTTATTACTAAATCCTTTATCTTCCTGAAAAGGAAAAAAAAAACAAACCAGCTATGAGAGAACCAAAATGTTCTGCCAGAATCTGCTGTTTTTAAATTCCATGCAGTAATTAGTACATACAGCCAAGAAGGTTAATCGCATGATGAGGGAACAGATCCTGATTTCTGATCAAGAGTAGTCTTGTCAGTACATGCTTGTGAAGTTATAAAATAGTGACTGGCAAACTATCTCATCCAGCCATCCTCATCAACAGGCCAAATGGCACCAAAGAGCCAGTCCACCATCACTGTTTCTGCCCTAGTTGTAGGAAACAATGCAAGGAGCACAGTGCACACATGTGATTCATCAGGATAAACCCAAGAGCACATGCCTCAGTCTGCAGGGATCATGTCATACCACAGATTTCTTACAAGGATTAAGACACCAAGTTACATGATTTAAGAGGTTCCTGGGACCTTGCCATGGGCTTGGACAGACTTGCATCCCTATTTACCACCTTAAAAGAAACAAACCAAAACTGTTCCAAGCTAAAGCTTTCAGAGGGACTAAAGCAAGACAGACTTTAGAGACAAATACCATGAGAGCAGAATGACTCAAAGTAACATTTGAGTGAAAAACCACATTCTAGCTTTGTTGCCATCACCTGGGCTCAGATTCACTAAGCAATAACCAACTGCCTGCTTGGGGCAGGTAGCCCCAAGCACCTGCTGCAGTTGCCATCCTGACAGAAGATGCATTGCCTCATGCTGGGATTGACTGTGGTAGTTAGTTGGATTTTTCAGCCTCTTTAGTAACACACTTAGATTTGGCTTCTTTGAGAACCCAATTAAAAGGCTTAAGAGTTCTTCTACTGAGAAGGTAAAACTGAGACAGATTTCACAGTCAGCTGGGTTAGTTAAGGCATACCCCCAGTCCTAATACTAAAAGGGCATCCACAACTCCAGATGACATCCCATCAATACTGCAGCGACCTTAAGGCAAAGGAAAGGCAACACTATGCGTCTCTTGGAGTGGTCCTTCCTCCTCCCTCTACTGCAGCCATTTCCCACAAATATTACAAAACACCTGCCAGGGCTGGAGGCTGTACATTCCCTTCTCTCCCTGTACCCATGTGTAATTCAATGCCTGCCACAGGGCCGTGAAGGTGGCAGAGACCTCCACACTCAATTGCATCAACCAAGCTTTGTTCCCAGGGTCACCACCTCAGTCCTGCAACAGGTAAAAACAGCTCCAGCCACACAGCCCTGCTGGTCCAGCTGGGGGCTCACACACTTGTGACCCTGTTGAATGATTAAGCATGGAAGGGCTACCACACACTATTCATTTTCTCCATATTGTCTTAAAGGAGGCAGCTCAGACTAGGTCAAGATAATAAAGCTCATTTATAAAAATGAAAAAAAAAAAAAAAAAGAGAGCAAGACATGCCATGGAGCTCTAAGTGCAGGCTGGACACATGCAGTGTGACAGGATCAGAAAGGTTAAGCTCTGAAGTGATGAGCATAGCTCAGCTGTAAGGACAGAAAAAGCCACAAGTTGAGCCATTTCCCTCTATAATTACAAAGGAAGCAGAAAAAACCTATCCCCAATAATGCAAAGACACAGCAATTAAGGCAACTCCCTGAAGCTGGCAGAACGCACATCCTTAATGCATGAGGGTGAGGAAGAAGGTTTCCCTAGTAATGAAGAATTTGGCCAAGGAAGCAACTTTGGCCATCAGCTCCACCCATAATTCCCAGGCAGCATCCCACAAAGGGATCAGCCACCAGGGCCCTTGGTGTTGTTACAACAATCTGCTTGCTTCTCGCTTGAGGCCCCACTTGTGTCGTTGCTGCAACTCTCTCAACTCTGCTTAGTAATTTCCCCATTGAGGGAAAAGAAAGCATTACAGATGTTTCTATAAAAAGTTTGTGAAGTGTCTTCCAATGGCCTCTGAAGTTTTTATTTACTTGCCAGCAGATATATCCTTCCTAGTTTTAGGTTACAGGAGGGAAAGAAAGCAGTGATTGTTGGCTGTGTGTAGCCATAATCTTGCTACACCAAAAATTGGACAGGGGAACCCAGCTGAAAGATGGTTTACTCATTCAAGGAAGCCTCATCAGCATCCTGAGGCAACACTGGCTTGAACCAAATTGTTAACTTAATATTCTAAGTGCTCAATTACAGGGACTATTTAAAATAGACTTCAGCTGCCAGACTCAGCCAAAGCACGGCCAGCTTGATGCAGACAAGATCCGAACAATGAGGGAAAAGAGACATTGCAGGACTGATGGAACCATAACTTCTACATTATTACAATTTATTCTCCCTCACTCAGAGGAGCATCCTACAGCATAGCAACAAGGTGCCAGAGGAAGCCACCAAGCAATGGCTTGAAGCCAGCTGTGCCCCCAGCAGCAAGCTGGGCAGTTAGAGCAGGAGGGAGTTTGGTTATGATTTCAGAAGGGGGTGGCCAGCAGTGCTCTTGCCTGGGCACACAGGAAATCATGACTACAAGGGCTTGGTTGCCTACAAGGCAGGTGGCAGAGATCACTTTGAAAGCACCTCTTGTACTGGATCTGACCTCAAAGTGAGCAAAGAGGATCCTCTCAGTAGTTGAGGAGCACTGAGACTCAGTAGAAAAGTTGTGAAGCCCACACCAGCTCCCTCTTGCCACCAAACACCAGGTCCCAGATTCTTGCTTCAGCTTCATGACTGGGAGCTGACAGCTTTGGCATGAAACCAGCCAAGAAAGATTCTCAGCAAGGGGAGAGGGCAAGATCTCACTCCAGGAGTCTGCAGCTTGCTCTAGCCAGCAAGGGAGTTTGTGGGGTGGGCCAGGGGACACAATGACATCTTTGGGAAGAAACATACTCCAACTGGTTTTATAAGCCACATCAGGATTAGCAGATATCTCAAGGGTTAATTAGTTCACCATGCACAGATGGTAGCTGGTAGGGTTTGCAGAATGGATTAACCTAATCTGTGGCTTGTAATGTACCATACAAATATCCATTCCTAGACTTGCAGCAATTCTACCCTTATTTTGATTTGAGGACAGAAAACCCACACGAGGGATGCCAGCATAGAAGTAATGCCTATTTTGAGTGACAAATGAGTAGCTGCTCACTTGGCTAATGCAATTGGCAAATTGGAGCTTGAAAAGTAATTCCTTCACATTTTGCTGCAGAGGGTTTTTGGGTGGACCAAGAAGAGACCGTTTGTTACAAGTGTACAGAATATGCCCATGGTAACCACTCCTCACAGTTGTACTGAGGGCTCTCCAGCACTGACAGATGGTCACAGAGAAACAATTCAATTGCCTGAAAACGTGAAGGCAGCTTTCTGAAGCAGCTCTGCAGCATGTCAGATAAAGCCCCCAGAAATCCAAGGTACCAGCACATGTGGCATTTCAGGCCACAGCAAACGCCTGTGCCTTCACAGAGCCCCAGTGAAGCTCCAGGTCTCTGAGCTGGCTGCAGGTTAAAGCATTTATAATTAGATCACATCCAAGCAAACGGCTGTGTGTTTACACAGCCCTTCGCACAAGAGGAAGCCTGGCTCAGGGCTGGCATGCAGAGATGCCCCAGATCGGCACAAGACTCCCTTTTGTTTAGCTAAGGACGTGCCACGCTATTGCATTTGGTTCAGAAGGTCTCGAGTGTTTACAACCAGCATCAACTGCAGCGGTAAATGTTTCCATAACTCCCATTAAACTCTGAACTTATCCAGTTTCTCCCTGCTCTAAGAGGTGAGCACAGGGCTAGCTAGACACTCACTCTGGCAAGGCAGAGGTCAGGGTAGAGGTGACGTTGGCTGTCTGAGGCATTCTCCGAATGTTTCTGCAATCGGCCATGCTCGTGTCATGCCTGCACATGCCTGAGACACAGCAGCTGTGGGATTCCTGCTGGACAGTGTGGGACAGCTGTGCTCACATCCAACAGCCTTCTCCCAGCACCTCTTTGGTCAAGACACAAGATGTTCATAAGGTCTCATTTGTTGGGAGGTGCTTGCATTTAAAAATGCCTCTTTGTCTCTTGTTTAAAGATGTAGTAATTCCCTGATCTGCACCTATGGAAGAAACTCCATTTTAAAGCTGTTTGTTATCTTAAAAGACCCTCACAGCAATCCTGAAAATCTTATTTACCCCATCCCCTTTTCAAGCGTCATAAAGCTGGTCTTTGTTAGAGGCTGTAACTGGCGACTCCCTTGACATATTCCTTTGCTCATTGCGTGCACACTCCCACAACATCCAGCTCCAAACAGAAGGAAGCATTCCTCTGCCATTCTAAAATCAAGCAAGAAGATGGCTGAGAACAGAGTCCCTTTATGCAGCTCAATTTGTTCAGAGAGCTGCTTCACATTGCTCTTTGTACGGGGTAAGTGGAGAAAAAGTGTCCCTCAGCCCCACTGCTTCCAAGCCCAGGCTGCACAAACAGCCCAGCACCAAAAAGCAGAGAAGAGGAAAGAGTCCCAGAAGGAGATCTGGCAGCATGGGGAGCTGGGACAGCTGAAGGAGAGAGCCTGACTTGAGTGCCCCTTGCAGGGATGGATGACCATGTCACTTGGGGTTCTCAGGGCAGGGAGCCAAGGAGTCCAGCAGGGAAGAGCATCCACAAATGGCATCTCAGCTACACTGACTCAACTTAATCACTTTTCTCATGATGTCATGGCAGATCAGCTCCAACTTGCCCCCAGAGCCACAGGAATGGAGAGGCAGCAGTTTCCTTCCACTCCCAAAGCAGTTCCTCACATCTCTTACACATGAATTGCCATACTCTGTCATGTAAACTGGTGCACTGAGCCCAAAGCTCTCCAGGTCTCCTAATGCTGTTCCAGGTCATTGCTAAATCAGGTTACCCCAGAGAGTTCAGCAACATTTTTCAAAGATTTTTACATGGCCCAAAAGCCCCCAGTGCTCAGGATGTGGCACTGAGCCAGGAACTCCCACACTCAGCTCTGCCTTCTACCAAGTCACTTGGACCTTTTTATTTATGCTCAGCCCCTCTAGAGAAGGCGCTGCTGCCAATTTAATTCACGGGCTGTTGTGAACAAACACTTTCCTTAACATTACATTTAGGGAATCCTAGAAGTGCAATCCAGACAGAAGCTTTGCAGGAGGTTAAGAAGACCAAGCGTGCCCTAGTTTATTGTGTGGGACCAGCACCTTGTACCACACTTGCCTCTTCATTACCACATCCCCCCTCGGGGAAATTCAGGGAAAGGTACCAAAAGTATTGGCCTGCAATTTGATGCACGGGCCATTGGGGTTAAGCAACAGCTCCTCTTTAGTACATCACTTAGCTTATTACAGGTTGGCAGCTTAAAAGCCCTCATAATTAACCAACAAATCAATGCAGGCAGTGATATTCATTGGAGTCCAGGATGTTACACTCATCTTCCCTTCCCTCCCAGAGACTAAGCCACTGCAGTGTTTCTTTATAATCTTAAAAAGCAAGAAGAAAAAAATCCTCCCCTCCCTGCATACAGGCCAGAGCCTTCCAGGAGTCACTATTGGTTTGAAAGGCTTCTCTTTGGATGCCCTGAATGCAATTTGAAGCATCCAAGGTTCCAAACAAAGTCAATGAGAGTTGCAGGTGGTCAATGCTGCTTAGGGAAAAAAAAAAAAAAAAATTAAAAAATAGAAAGCCCTGACACATCCAGCTCAGAGCAGCCAAACCCAGAGGCCCATAATTACACGTCCCTATTGAAAACACATCTGTAAAAATCACTAAGAGCTACATGGGGAGGGGAAAAATTGGATTTATATAGTTTCAAATCAGGGTTTTATAGGACATTTCAATCCAGGATTTTAAAAACAAAATACTGAGCTACAGCCTTTGAGGCAGCCCAAACGCAGACACAAGCACTAAGAACATTTTGCATCAGAAGCCTCACCAGAGGCTTTTGGAAAAGCACAATAAAAGATTCAAACTAGCACAGAAAAAGATACCCTTCCCCTCCAGAAAAGAACCCCAACTCTGACTCTGCATTTTGACCATCTGCAATGAAAGAGAAGGAAATTTAATACAATTATCATCTCACATTGGAGATGGAGCTGTATAAATACAGTCAGAGAAGAGCAGTCATTTTAACTGCAATACTATATAAGGTGGGTTTCTTCTCTCCAGTGCAAAGGAAAGAAACTGATGCTTATCTCCAGCAGGATTCAGTAATAAAAAGTTAAACTTGTACACAATTCAATGCCACACAAGATAAATAGACGGTTTAACAGGGGAAAGCAGGGGGTAAGGTCCTCTCTAGAATCGTGCAGTACATAAAAAAAGCCTGGTGTCTTACCTGATTTTCTCTTTGAAGATCCATAGTCCCTGAAAAAAAGACAACAACAAATAGACATGGTTAGAGCTGGGAACGGTGGTGAGAGAATGGGTGCCTCCCAAATTTCCACCCATATGCTCAAGAGCTCCTGCTGCGCCCTCCCTCCCTTAAAGCGGAGGTGAGGGCGGCCGGGCATGGGCGGGCGGGGGCCGGGGGCGTCCCGGGCAGCACCGGCCCATCAGCAGCACCAGCTGGGGCTGCTGCAGCACCGGGGGCTCGGGAGCATGTGATCAGCCCTGCAGAGCGAACCATCCACAACCAGCAAGGCAGGGGAGAGGGGGTGTCATTTTTTCCCCTTTAAATTGTGCTATTAAATGCACAGCTACTGAATTAACCCTTAACGTCCCCCCGGAGAGGAACGGGAATGTGAACTGCTTGCTGCAGGGATGCGGCTGCTCCAGGCTGAGCTGGCGTGGCAGGCAGTCCCGAGGCTAATTAATTTGTGAATAACCTCCAGTCCTCTCCTAGTTATCTCTGACAAGCACTTGAAAGCACAAGGAAAAAAAAACCAAACCAAAACAAACCCCAAACTTTGTCCTTTCTTTTTTCATCCAGGATAGAAAATGCACCCTTACTTTTCCATAGTGATTTAAAGGGTGCTGGCACCTCTACTCATGCAGAACAGCTGAAACCCCAGACAGCTGCTATAGGAGGGGAAGAAATTACAGAAGGGAGCTGCAAGAACTGGTTCGGGATAAGCAAAACTGAGGACAAAAACACTTGGATATGGGTGTGCTTCCCCCCGGTGCTCTCCGGAGCCTGTCAGACCCAGCCCTGGCACGGTCTGCAGGGGCAGGAGCCCGGCAGTGACAGCCTGGGCAGAGGCAGCATCGCTGTGCAGGCACAGTGCCCGCGGCACCGCCACACCCCGCACACGGCAGTGTTCATGTTGGCAAAATCACCCGGTGGCAGGTTGTCTTTGCAGGAATCCCACCAGAGGGGTGGGCAGTAGCCTCTACATTTTGGGGGGCCGGGCTGTCAGAAGTGGGGTTTTGTCTCTTGCAGCTTTCTCCATCTCCAGAGGATCAGAGAGGGATTATCCCAAACTATTTATTTAAAGTGAGTTTGGGGGCTCAGATGAAGAAACAACACATGTCTTGAGGGCAGAGTGTCTACCCCTAAATTCTGTTTCTCCCAGAATTTTGTGTGCATCCCCATGCCTTACACGTCTAGGATTTACTTCCAGTGAGTAATAATTACTTGGGAATTTTTTTGCACCCTCTTTTAATTTCCCAGTGTAATTTCTACTTCAATTAAATGGTTGTTTTCTCAGCCTTATCTGCAGCTGTATTTGATGTGATGATGCTACTGCTCATGAATAAGTTGCTTCTTCTACAGAAGTTGTATCATACGCAAATATAATTCCTGCTCTATGGTGCCTGAAACCGAGATCCCTCAGACCAAGCCAGGGATGGTACAGCCCCCAAAATGTAGTCCTCTACCCCAGTTTGGCTCCCACGCCAGTCTGGAGCTTTGTGGAGCTGTCAATACAGCTCTCTTGGCATGTGGAACTCAATTCACATGATTAGAAATGAGATAATGATTGACTGACATAGTTAATATGAAGAAATTATTTCATCATTATAAAATAGTTACTTGCATTAATACCACCACCCAATTCACAAGGCTTAATGAAAAAAAAGAAAAGCCAATCAACCAATGGGGCAAGTTTTCATCTTTTCATTTAGTCTTTCTGTAAGTTTTAAAGTCAACTTTCATTGGGTTCTGATTTTGGAGTTCCTGAAAAAAACCCAGGTGCCCCATGTCTACCTGTCTTGTCACTTTTTTTTTTTACACCCACATTTCACTCATTAAGTCAGGGGAAAGCAATATCAAATAAAATGGAGCTTGAAATAAAATCTTCATCTCCCCAGTGAAACTCTGAAATCCAAAACTAGTTCCTCCCAGCAAGGACAGAAAAAAAAAAATACTGCTGAAATAGAAAGCAAAGCAGATATAGCAAATAATCTCTCTGGCTGTGTAAAGTGCTCTTTGTGTACATATTCTTCACCTCTGTTCTGCTAATGAAGAAAATAGCAGCAGCAGCAAGGAGCCCTGCCTGACTCCATGTTTATTTTTTTTGTCTTACTATCCTGCATATGATTCATTGATGTATTTTCCCTCTCCCAAGTGATGATATATAAGGTTAATACCTCTCAGCCTCACTGTTTTCAGTGAATCATTATTGTGAGGCTGAAGTATTGGTTTATGTCTCCAAACCAATAAAGGAAATTATTTAATGGTTTCTCTTAACTGTAACGATTTCCAAGTAGAAACTCTGATCTTCTCCTGCAACCCAGACCACCTGGCACACTGTTAGCCCTTAGATCAGACAAAAAATGTGGTCTTGCAGAAGAAAAACCCTTCCAAGGAAAGGTACAATCAATCTGCAGCTACACAGGGAAGCTTGCTTTCTTTTCAGCTCTTGCTCTTTTTATCTTTTCGTCTTTATACACACACGTATTTCCATTCTTCTTCCATTTCTATATGAGAACAGACACCACCATCCTAACTCCACTGCCAGCCGTAGCTACAAGAGTAACAATGAAAGCAGCAGGTGGAACTAAAAGTAGCTCTGGCAGGTCCCTTCTTCATTAGCCAGGATCACTCCATACTGAACAAATGCCTTTCTCAAAAATAGCATATTTCTAGCCTTTTTTGAATTAGAATCCAACAATTTTGTTTAAAGTCTTCCTGTGGGGCACCACCTTTAGCTGACACTGAACCTCATTACTGGCAAGGAAAATATTTCCTGCTGCTAATGATATTAAAACATTACTGGTGTCAAGCACATCACACAAGCTGGATACACTCTTCTTCAATGACAAAGGAGAGGGAAGCTGGATCTCCTTTCTCATCAGCATTACCCCAGGATAACATTACTAATTTGAAATCTAGTAATGAATGTGAAAGGAAGACCACGAACATTGCTATAGAGCTGAGTGCCTTCTTATCACATTAAGCTATCCACAGTCAGTCTGGAAATTTCTGAATCATAAAAAATATCTTATGTTGAATTAATATGTCACTTGCAATCTAATTTAAATATGAAGGTTATATTAACAACGTTATGGAAAAGTTTTATGGCACATCTTTTCTCTAGGGACTGACTTTGCTGCTGTATTCACTGAGAGTTAATAAACATTGATGTGTGTGTACATGTGTTTTGGTCTACATACAGATACACACAAACAGTGGCACAATCGGGAAGTTGTTTAAAAAGTGAGGAGTATCCTGACATTTGTTCAATAGAGCCTAAGAAAAGTTCCAAGTGGAGAAGACTGGAGGTGACTGGGTGCATTGATGACAGATTGTACCTGTCTATTTTCTAATTCACTTTGATTTATACCTGTCCCAGAGGGTTTCTCCTGCATCAGCCGTGGAGATCTGCAAGTCTGCAGAAGCCTCCTGCAAGAACAGCTTCCCTTGGAGGTGATGGGTTCAGTCCGGGGACCTCATCCCTGTGGGACCCATGGTGCAACGGCTCTTTTAAAAGCTTCTCCCCATTGCTGTGGGACAGCAGACCCAGGAAGTTCACTCTCTGGGATTCGTCCTTCCCCAGATACGTCACATTTTAGCCTGGGACCTCTGCCTGTCAGTAAAGCAAGGCTCAGCTTCAACTCATTTGCCAAAGATTTCAGACAACCATGAGTTTCAACTGTGAGGGAAAACAGTGCCTGCAAAACATGAGGAGCTGTGAGACCCACGGAGCCGCACGGCTGGGGGAGCTGCACAGCAGACATTGCAGCAGACGAGACAGAAGCTAAAGGGAGAGTAAATCATCTTTCTGTCTCTTTCTCAGTGTTTGCTGTCCAAAGGAGACGAGACAGTGACAAACCCTGAGTAATGGAGGTCAGTCTGTATCCTCGAGAGTATTTTAATACATAAATTGAAATTGTTCCGCATTTGTTGGCTTTTGTTAATTCATGTTTAAATACATTGTAGTCATTTCTGTTCCCAGGCTCCTTAATTCCTAAAAGTCTCTAGTGGTGTGGGCAGGCTGCGATGGAGATATATGACATTTCAAACAAACAACTCAGATTATCATTTAATCACCAATGATTTGCCAGGCAGATTAAAAGCACAGAAATATTTTTACAAGGAAGTCCACTCTCTCCTTCCCAACACTTACAGTTTGCAGTCAGTATGAAGACGGCTTTTTCACAAACTATTTTTCTTAGCACTGCTATCAGATTCTGTGACACTATTTTTGAAGTAAACCAATACAAAAATACTTTGCTACTACTCTTTACGTGTACAAAAACTCGAGCCTCGAGAACATATTTGCATCTTGAAACTCTCTTAACTGATTTTCCTCAACAGCCAGACTGACATTTTCTATTTGAGACAAGGCACAAAACCAGGTGTGACTGAGAACTGGCACCTGCCTGTCACCAAGGACTATGGTTGGAATAGCACCTGAACACCTTAGTATTATCCAAACACACAGGAGCTGTATGGAGAATGCAGGGTTGAAATTCATATTCATGGTACTCAGAGTGCAAAAGTTGAACCACATGCATGAAGGCATCTCCATTCCCACTGAGCTCTGAGACCCATATGACATGTAATTAAGCAAAATTAACTCTGTATGTTATGCTTTGGGAATAGAAACTCAAACACATGGATGCACACAGCCATACATTTTCCCCCTTCAGCATTCCATCCTCTGATATCATGAAACCACAGCTGATCTCTTCCCTGAGCCAAAGAAACAGATGAAGGCTTTTTTCCNTTTTTTTTTTTTTTTAGAAAGCATTCTGCTCATTTCCTGATATAAATCGTTGCATTGTGGAACCCTCTCTGACATGAATCTGTCCTTTCTGAGCAGAGGTCGAGCTTTCCAGCCCTGTGAGAAAGGGCCCCATTGTGGTGGTCCCGAAGAATTCCTTGCCGCAAGCAAAAGGGACTTGTGGGGCAAGAAGAGAATCTGTGGACTTGACTTCAAACCCAGGCATTTCTCACTAGCTGGACGTGGCCTCTGCTGCTGCTAAGGAGGGTAAACCACTGTTGTGCAATCAGATCTTAAGAGAACTGGGACAAAACAAAAGAGAGGATTTTGCCTTCCTGCCACCTTTCTGTTGTCTTCACAGCATGTCTACAGAGCAAACAGCCCAGCTTTATATACTATATACTTCTGCTTAGTGGCTTTCTCTGCATCACATAACAAAGGTGGCCCAGTTTGGCTCACCAGGACCGAGCTGGAGGTCCTGATTTAGTGCTTTAGTGACTTCTGACAGCTCGCTTGAACCCAACAACGTAAAAATCAACCCAAGTTCTCCCTATGAAACTCCAAGCACAACACTGGAAAGCTCATTTATTAAGTGCAGAAGAGATCTCCCCTATACCAGTAACCTTAGCTTGCACAGAAAAGCCAAGGTTGGAAGGAGATGGACTATCTCTCCAGCAATGCTCCCTATACCTCAATCCATGGATTTCTACCATGCAGCAGAGATGCAGGACAAGGAAAGGCAGTATTCTCTGTTCTGCACTCATCCTGGAGACTAGCCTCACACAGCACAACTTGAGCTCTGCCACCAAGTCCAAGGTGCAGGGGATGCAGACAGCTCCAAGACAAGTAACATCCCCATGGGCCATCTCAGCCTCACATGGACACACTGTGTTTGAGAGCAGCAGCCACCATTTCTTTCTTTGTGTAGAATGGGTGTTAGAAGGACAAGAGATGGGGTTGAGGTACCCAACCCCTTCCGTAAATGAGTAGGAAATGCCACAGATTTCTGTCCCAAGATTCCTCAGCAGTGAAGTTGATTGCTTGGCTCCAGAGAGCAACTTTAGTGTTTGTCTCAGGCTGAAGAAATGCAGAATTAGCCTCTTGCATTTTTCACAATTATATTTTTTATGATGAAATTATCCTCCTGGAGGAAGACAGAGCTTTGGAAATGCACATTCAGCATTCCACCAGGCTGTGAGATGTGGGGCAGGGCGCTCTGACAGCAAAGCCCAGCCTCTCTGGCACCAGGGAGAGATGGCTGAGAGCTGCAGAACACCGGAGCGATGAGCTAACGCCATGTGATCCTCTAATGCAAGGCCTCAGCAGCCTTGAAAAAGACAACACAAATGTTTATAGCAAGTTTTTCCTGGAAAGGAGTATAAAAACAAGATCTTGCCTAAGAGTCACATCCTCATCTGTTTCTGGTTTACCTTGTTTATTCTTACAGATGGCAAATTTCTCCACAGGACAGGAAAATGTATTTACCTTAGCAAGAACTCTGGGTGGAGGTGTTCTTCACCTCCTCTAAACTGACCCTGCTTGTCCCATGTGGGGAGGCCAAATTTATCTCTGTCTTACAATGACCAAGCATGTGGCACTTTATTATAGCCTTTATAACATAACTGCTGAGTGATAAAAACAAGTTAATAAAAATTAATCATTCTCATGTGCAGGTTTTCCAGTTGTGCTCTTCACTTGGGAATTTTATTACAAACATCTACATGCAGCTACAACATGTTTAAAAGATGCATCTAATCACAGTTACAAATTAAGTATTGAGTATCAGAGTCATAAATTCAAATGTACCTTATAAACTGGTCAGGCTAATGAGCTTGCATATACATCATATGAATCTGATTAAGAGCTTAAGAAGGCTGCATAGGCTTTGAATCTTTACTTCATTTTCTTGAGCCCTCCCTGATTTGAGGGTGGGTGCCTCAAATTCTTGTTTCTGTAGGAGATGTGGGTCCAACCTCTGGTTAGCAACCACGTGGTCCATTTGGGTTTCTAAAGCTGCAGCCCGAGCAGTTCCTCTGCTGTCCCTCTCCAGGGCCACCTTCTGCTGTTTCAGACTAACTCTGCCCAGAGCTCTCTGTGTGGTGCCTGGCCACTGTCTTCTCCATCTCCCTGTCCCTATGGATGACCTCCCCAAAAGGAGATGTCACCCACAGCCTGCCGGGTTGTGCCTGCTCATGGGAGGCCAGATACCATCATCTCGACCACAACATTCATGGGACCAATAATGTCACCCCCAGAATGCTCATCCCAGAGAGTCCTTGGAAATGGAGAGAGGGAAGGAAGAGGAAAAAACTCCCAAGTGACAGACTTCCAAGCCCCAACCCCAGCTCCAGACATAGCTTGTCCAAAAAGGCTTTTGCCGCTGAATTACTGCACCAGTAAGAATAGTTGGAGCACAGCAGTTTAAATCAAAGTAAGAGAAGAGCTTCTGCATGTAACGCAGCTGAATCATGGTACTCACTGGTGTTAGACTTTGTAATCACCAAAACTAGGCATGGGCTCAAAAAGCAATGAGATAAATTCATGAAGCAAGGATAAATGGTGGCTATTGTACTCCATGCTCTGGATGTTTTGACCCGAAGAGCCCCATTGCGGCCGAATGCCAGAAACAGAGAGGATACACAAGGGAAGCTCACTCTGTATTTGCTTTGTTTCTTGTATTGGCTGTAAGCCACTGTAGGAGACAGGAGGCCAGATGGGGCCCTGGTCTCACCTAATTGTGGCCTTATAATATATTCTCCTGTAAAAGATCAGACTGGATTAGGATAAATTACATCCAAATCACACTGCATTACTCAGCACATTAAATTGTCCTTAATCACGAACTCTGATGGTCTAGAATCCTGCTTAGATTTACCTCCTGTGCATATTTCTGTGCCTATTCTGTTGAAATCGCTGCTGAATTTCAACTGTACATAACCAGGCTCTAATGAAAAGCCAATAAGGCTCTTTGATCAAGCTTTAATAGGACTCATCATGGGGACATACTCTACTGTGGCAAATGGTTTCCTCATCCTGTCTCTTTCAGAAATGTTTTGTGAGCCTTTAAAAGCAATTTAGTCTTGATTTATGTTAGCTAAGTGATTTCTGTTGCACATGTGAGTTACAAGAAAAGGGCTCTCATCCCTATTTGCTACACTGTTCAGGAAATCAGTTATAAATGCTGTAGTGCCTTCAATGTCTCTGACTTCAATGCAGCGGAAACCAGCAATCTGAATGAATACTTCATCATCCCCAATTCTCCCATATGTGCATCCAGCACTTAAAGAGGCAACCTATAGGATATTTTTTTTGGTAAAGGGTACTGAGATTCCCCTGTCTAAGCTGTTTGCCTAAGCTGTTTCCAGCAGATATTCAAGGAAACAAGCATGCAATTCTTTAATAGAGAGCATATGAAATATATTGATGACTATCTAATAAAATTAAGCATGCATTCAATAGGAGTGAGTCACCTCACCACACGTTTAGAGGTGAGGAATGCAGAAAGGGTGATTGAGCAAGCTCATGCAGTCAGCCAGGGGTGCAAAACAACCCAAAAGTTTTGATGGCTTGACCTGACCTGCCAGTGGCACCCAATGAGCCCCGGGATAGGTTAGAGCAGGTCCCTTCACACCAGGGGACAGATACCAGCAGGAGCCACTGCAAACTGCCTGTGGCCAGTGGTGTAAGTACTATAGCTGCTGCTGCTTTGCTTATGGTGCTGCTGAGCAAAGAAATTCCCATTTCTTCTTGCTCCTCATCTTGGGCAGAGGGACCTGAGAAAGGAGAAGGGACCCAAACAAAAGTGGTTTGGGCTGCCTTCCTCCTGCTCTCCCCTCCTGCTCTAGAGAGAAAGCCCTTGGGACATGCAATTCCCCTTGACCTATGTACCCTCATGCACCACATCCCAGCTGTGAACACAACTCCCCGTGATGAATCTGCAGGGACTGGTGACACCAAGCCCTTGGAAGACCCACAGGACCAGGACCCTTTCACAGGAAGACAAACCAGAAGAACCTCCTGTCTGCCCTTTTCTTTCTGACTGCCCAAGCCGTGAGGATACCCACTCCCAGCCTCCTCTGAACACTCTCCTTTGCCCCATACCAGCCTCACAACCACCCCACTGTGGCTGCTGGGTTTCCTCATTGCTCCCTGGGATTCCCCACAGCCCATCCCAGTGCGTGGTGCAAGTGCTGGCAGCAGCTCTCATGCTGGAGGCTCATACAGGGAAATCCCAGGCTGCCCACTGGTATTTTTGACATTTAAAAGTCTCTAACTTGGCAAAGTAAGAAATGATTTACAGGCATTTCCAGACATGGCCCCAGCCCTGCTAGACCTCTGAGCTCCCAGTACAAAGGAGAATGTGCCAGATGCTTGGTATTGGACAATTTTGCATTTTTTTTGGTGGTTCTTCTGGTGTGTAGTACTTCTGTGTACTCAACTGGCTTTTTAGCAACATGATGCTTGGACTTCTCTGTCTGGCTGCTCCTGCTACGTGTCCAAGGGCAGTAGGACCTGAAAGATTAAGACTGCAGTGTGCACAGACAGCAGATGGCCATTGCATCTGTACTTACTTTGCACTGCTAAATACCCTATTGCCCGACCTAGTTTTACATCCCCTTTTAGTGGGAGATCTCTCTCCTGACTTTTTAAAATCATCTGTTGCACATATGGCCCTAAGAATGGTAAATATTTTTTCCAAGAGAGGCAAAAACTTATGATGCATGTGGGAAGACAAGATCAAGCCCACAGTATGAACTCCGACTTCTTCATCTGGTGACGGTAGTCTTTCCTTTCCTCTTTACATTTCCTTCAGTTAGAGCAGGGAGATTAAAGCAGGGCTCCTTCCCAAATCTGCCTCAGCAGCATGTCCTCAGTTAACTGTCTTGCAACATCAAATGTCTTTTCAGCATACTAAACAGTGTAGTTCTCTATAAGACACCAATTTTATATTACTTGGAATTGTTTTCTGCCTGTTTCTACAAAGCAGCACATGGAAATATCTTTCAAGTCATCGGGTTCTTTAATTTACTAGTCAAGAGACATAAATCATGGCATGTAAGATCTACTGCAAGTTCATGAACTCAAGGAAATTTCTCTAATCATTATCCTTTGAACTGAGCTTTTTCAGACACTGTAAAACTCCAAAACATAGCTGTTAAATGCATCTAGTAAATTTTGCTGGATTGGCAACTACTAAAAGCAGACTTGTCTTCCCTGATTACCTACCAGGATCAGGCAGTCTTAAAACATCCTCTGTGATTCTAACATTAAAACATAAAAGAAAAAAGAAGTTTTGAATTTGTCTTGCCCAATATAACTGTTGGGATTCATTAAATGGTTCCAAATTATCACTGACAGGACCCAATTATAGCAGAAAAATAGAGACACCTCCCAAAGATAAAACCTTTCAAACACTAGGGTTACTTTTCAAGGTAATGACCAAACCCCTTTCAAATACCCAATTCCGATAGTAGGTCCAACTCTTTTATGCTCTCTAAAAGGTAAAAGAGCTAAATTACACAGCACTTGGGAAGAAGCATCACAAAGTTTCTGGAGTATTCCACCCTAGGAAGTATCAGACCCACTGAAAAAGGATTTATTGAGCACCCCAGGAGTGAATGGAGATGCTCTTTTTTGTAATAGGGTATGACATAATAAATAAGAAAAGCTATATACTTCAAGATGATGTAAGAGATTATTTTAGTCTCAATGCTCACTTCATTTTGGGAGAGGAAACAAAGAAAACAGCTATTTCAGCCTGGACCAGTATAAGATTCCTGAGACTAAAGACAGACAGATATACCCTAAGTTTTGTAGTCCCATATTTAAAATTATCAAAACTTGTAGTGAATTTTGCTTGATTGGTATATGATAGATTATAATACTGAACTTCAAACTGACTTTGCAGAACCAGAAGATGTTTTTGCTATTACATGTATGGATCCATCCTAATACTTTCTTTTGAGCCTTACTCAATGAAAAGAGCAAATAAAGAAAATCATGTTTCCCTCAAATATATGCTTGTATACTTGCTTCAAAACACCTCAAATCATGTCAACTCACTTTCTAAGGTGACCAGCATTAAATATTAAGTAACTCTGGAAAATGGAAGAAAATATCTTTTTATATGCATTTACAACATAAGCCAATTGCACACACCATGAAACAGTGCAATGTCTGAATAGACAAAAATTTTGCTGTCCAGTTCAGATCCAAATTTGGATGTTTCTCAGATGTGCTCATGCAGAAAACAGTCAGTGTCTCCTTGTTCTTTTTATGTAACTCCTGTCCAATTCTCCATCCAGACATTAATTTTTAATTCACCTCGTACATCTCCAAAGAGTGTGTGTGGCATTTCCAATATCTTTTTCCATGTTCTACGTTCATCAAAGTGAAGAGGCATAATGAATGAATGTAATTATTTCCATCCATTCAGCTGGTTCTAGGAGCAGACCTTTTAATTCAGCTAAAAGAGAAATTACTTTTTCCTTCAAAATGAACGATGATTCAGGGAGTATTTCTGGCCTGCAACATGAGGGATCTCTATTTTGCAGAGCTAAAAGGCCTTTGGCAGTGTATTCCTGCTTTAACTGTTCATGTTATCTGATATGTAGATATCACATGTAGGCGAAAGGAAAATGCCATTGATTGTCAGGCATTACACCCCCTCCTTTTCAGTTGTTGATCTCACTTGCTCAGTAGTTCCCAAGCTTGGAATATCAATGAGGTTCTGCAAATGTCATGCCCTGCAATCAGCTTTTGTGCACTATTTTCTCCCTTTGTTACCTGGACAAAAAGAAACCAAGCTCTCAGCAGGAACAATGCCTTTCCTACCAGGGCAGGCCATGCTGTGCCTGGCAGTAGCATCTACCATAGGGTGACAAGAGCATCCCTGAGGTCCTGGGAGGTTTGTGTATTCTGAAGTTCACACTGTGATGTCCAGTTCTGAGTCTGAATTCAGTGCTCTTTTGAATAATCTCGCATTACGGTAGAATACTGTGAGATTCAAAACTAGAATCTAGGCACACCAGCCAGGAGATGCAGCTGTGGGGATTATGAATCAGAGCATGAAACGGAGTGTCCTACTGCCAATAACCTACTCATTAACAGTTTCTTCCCCAGTCATCCTCTGGGACTGAAGCTAATTTCTGGAACCTTCTGCTTTGCCTCTGCTCCCTCTGCAGCACCAGCTTCCCACCCATCCCTGCCTCACCACTTCTGGCCTCAGCCTGTTGTCTCCGGGCAGCTGATTGCCTCCCTCCCCTGCTTACAACACACACCTCACCCTAAGGCAAAATGGCTCTGATCACTACATGAACATCCTGGGCCCTGCACAAAACCCAGCTCTGACCTACTCAGCAACAGCATGTGCAGCACCAAAGATTCAGCTTCAAGCCTTCAAGCTCTGCTGTGCATCCCATCCATTAGCAGTGCCTGGGGAGCTCTGCAGAGACCTGCCTCATGATTAGATAAAAGCTTTTCCTTCTAAATCACTGTATGGAAGGAAACAAGGGTCTGAAAGAGTGAACTCCATGCAGATTAGAGGCCAGGCACATCCCCTCTGCTGGTTGTTTATGTGTTTTCATTTTACACTGAAGAATGCAAGATTTTGTCGTAGGCAGTAAGTTGCATAATTTATTTAGTATGGTAACACTACCAAGACCCTTTTCTCAGTAAAGACACAGAAAAGGGGAAGGTGCTCTGGTTTTTCCCACAAAGAAACATTTTTTAAATAATGTTGTGAAAATCTTAGAGCCCTACATGCAACCAAGCAAATCTGGGATGGTGATGAGAAGGAAGAGAATTTTTGCCACCTCTCTGCCTCCACTACCCCAGAGCCTGCAGGTCATATCATGCCCAACAGGTCCTAGAACTGCTCTAATCAGCAGTGAAACAGTCCAAAATGCAAACATAACACCCTGCCCCTCATCCCTCCTTCACCTGCCTTGAGGGTCTCCAAAGGGTGGACAAAGAGGCCGTGAGAGGAGCTGACCTCCAGAGCACAGGGCAGAGGACACGCTCAGATGAGACACACCATGCACGCGCCCTGCGACTGTGGCTTGCCACCAGCTCCAGGGAAAGTCCATCTCCCAAAGAGGACTTGAAAAATAACTGCAACGATGACAACAGAGCTCCAAATGTGTCTCCAGGTGCAGTTTTATTCAATGCTTAAAGCCAGGAACATTTTGGAAGACAAACTGCAGTTAAGGCTGGGAACAGATCCTACTCGAACGAAGTCAGAGCATCCAGTTGCTAATGCAACCATGGCCATGTTATCCTCACAGCTGAGCACCCAGGAACTCAGGTGGCTCTCCCTCCTCAGAAGTAGGGAAAAGACACCATAGCATTTCACAAGAAGAGAGTTGAGCAAAGAACTCGTGGCCCAAAGTTGCAAAGGAAGAGTGGAGGCTGGGGTTTAGTTTCTCCATCCCTCAAAGACTCAGACTCAGTTATGCTGACCTTCATCCTATGCCATAGTGGGAGTTTAAAAATACATCGCTCCTCTTAAAAGTGTGTCACAGCTCTTAGAAGCACGAAAATCAGGTTGTGGGTGGGAGTAACTGCACAGTACATCTGCACAGTGTATATATATATACATATATATAGACTTTTGAGCAACAGTCTTTTAAATGCCACTTTTCAGAAAGCAGACTTCTAGCCCTTCAGGAGTTGAACACACTACTATTATCAGAGGCTGGAAGCAGAACTGTTTTAAGAGGTAGGGGTCCTTTTCTATTAAATTTTTTTAGGAAACATACTTTTTTTTACAGCTCAGCTTTTCTAAAAAATAATTATTTTATGCTCAGTCACAGCTCTTCACTGGTAATGTCACGCCCAATTTGGAAGATATGAGCACTGAATGATTTGGCACAGAGATACACTCAAAGGAAAAGAAACTGCTTACAATTTATGACATGCTTTGATAGCAGTGATTTAAAAATGCTAGTGTTTCATTCCAGCAAATGTTACAATAACAAGCATAAGACTAATGCCCTGATGCCTTGTCAGAGATGTTCACAGGTCAGATAAAACCACCACATCATACCTGCAGGATCCAGCATTTCAAAGACAGCCCTGTGTGAGCCTCTCCTGGGCTCTCCTCCCCGCAAGCCATACGTTGGCACTATTGTCCTGAAAGCTGGGCTCACACTGAGGGTTTTCCTGCCTCTGAAATACACCCGGGCTGTCCCAGCTCCCAGCCACGGCCACCTCAACCACCTGAGCTGTTTCCTCCCTATGAGGGAGCAGTGAGAGAGGAGAAAATGTTCAGTCCACATCAGGCCTTGCCAAACAGCTGGCAAAGAACAACCTGAGAAAAACTGATACTTAAGCAACTGTGGAGGAGATTTGTCAATTTAAGAGGGGCAGGATGAGATCATCCATTGCCTTCTGTTGTCTTTTTGCTGAAAACAGCCAGCAGACAGCTGGATGGCCCCCGATCCTGCACTTAAATACAGCTGCAGAAAAATTTGCATTTCTTCATCATGTTGCATTTTCCTGTTCTTCTCACAGGCCTTCCCTTGGCTTGCTCCAGGGTTTCCAAGCCTGTATCACATCCCTTCACACCTGCTGAGGTCTGTTGACATTTAATGTTGAGCAGTAACAAATACTTTTCTTATATTCCTTCATTTAATAAAAGTTGCAAATTTTTCAGTTCCCCCTTAATTGTTTTTGCTACGTATTCTGGGGAAATAAGCCAGATTGTGCTCTGAGGATGCAACTGCAGGAGCTCAGAGGCGTGTGTGGTGGCAAACTGTACTGACTCACTGCAGTGCAGGCTTGGGCTGGTGATGCTGCTCATGGATCAGGACATGCAGGCAGGATTTCAGCAGCACCTGCACTTTTCAACCATTTCCTTTGCCAAGGAAAAGGGTTAATTTCTCAGAGAATCCTGTGGCACTCAGACTCCCTCACACTGCCAGCCACTGCTACCCTTGAAGAGGCTGCACAAGGAGCATGCAGGCAGCCCTCTGTGATGTGAAGGGAATTGCTGCTGTTACTTAAAATAACCTGACACAGAAATGAGGCTCTGCTGGGACTCTCCCACCTGTCTGTGGATGGGCATGGTTGAAATTCCTTGTCCTCCTTGGGTACTACAGAGCAGCAGCAGCACTTGTTCCAGCCCTTAGGGTGAATTGCAACCTTGTCTCAGGCTTAGGCAAATTGAATTTCACCCTTTACATCCGAAACTTCTCTCTCCAAAAGATAGAAAGACAGATGTACTGAGTGCATTCACATTTAAATATTACACTGTGATATGTTGGATACCAGCACACATGGTCCTTCCAAGGCTCACATGCTTGCAAGAACAACTTTTGATATTCACAGAATCATAGAATCATTTAGATTGGAAAAGACCCTTAAGATCACCAAGTCCAACTGTTAACCAAGCACTGCCAAGGCACCAGTAAACCATGTCCATAAGTGCCACACATACCTGTCTTTTAAATAGCTCCATTACCCTTCTCTGGATTCAACCCAGCACCTCAATGTCCTTCTTGTAGTGAGGTATTGGACACACAACACCTGAGGCGCAGTTTCACCAGACCAGCACAGGGGGACAATCACTGGCTTGGCCCTGCTGGCCACTATTGCTGATACAAGCTTTATAAAGCATTTTACAGATCAGCTTGCCAATCCAGATGGATTTTCTTATCTGCTCTAGCTATGGAGTGATTTAGCAGAGTTTGCCTTACAGTATGTGACTGGGAGAAGACTACAGACCAATGAGATTAAACGGCAGTATTAAAAGAAGTTAAGCCACAAGTTTACTGAGAAACTTTTATTGCAGCATGTGTTACATCCTTCCCTCCTGCAGCCGATGTCTGGACTCTCCCCCTGGAATCACTGCACCATCATGTTAAATCTGTCAAGAGATAACTGCCTGGAGACACAGTGATGCTCATCTTCCCCTCCTTCTGCAGGATGCTAAAGAGCAGCTGATGCCTTGACAAATGCAGGCTGCTTAGGGATGACTTCACACCCAAACTTCACCAAAGGCAGCTTCCCCCTCGTCTGCATTACACAGAACATTTGCATTAAGATTTATCGCTTCATTTCATTTTGGTCCATCTGTTCCTCCTGGCTCATTTCCTGTTGTCCAGTCAATACTTCAGAACAACTTGAATCATTTCTAAAATGAAGGACAGGGAGTCAGGCCCTAGGAGCAAGGCACATGTGGAGAGGCATGCAGAAAACAGAGCTGAGGCACAAGCTGGGCCCTGAGGTCCCCAAGGAGCAGGACCAGAGCACAGCTCATGACATCCTGCTGCCTGATGAGACTGGGGCTTGATCACTATTTCTGCCCAAGAGCTACAGCTGTGTCTGTCACCACGTTTTCAGCTGTTGGACAACTGGTGACAAAGATGCATCCCCCTCCTGGCACTAGATTAAATCTTCCCTGCTGTGACACACAGGCTTTTCAACTATGTGTGGCCAGCTCCTGCTATGACCAGCTTGCCTTGAATGATAGGTGGTAAATGTGCTTTATCCCTGGCCCCAGCCATAGCCCTGAGTCCCTGCCATTTGTCAAGGGCACTGACCTTCACTCTCTGCCCACTGAGTCCCAACAGGACTCATCTGGTGCCCATTTATGTTCAATTTCAAGCTCCTTTCTTTGCCACACTGCTCCACAGCTCCTTGTCTCTGGTTAGAGTGTTAATTGTTAATCACTTTGGATCAGCAGACCCACAGCAGGGTGAGGGTCGGTGTTGACTCCAGTGAGCCCTCTTAGCCTGCCTATCCTTGCTTTTCAGACCAGAAATAATTTTTCAGGCATGTTATGGCTCGCAACAAAGTCCTGGCAGCACCCAGCCGTCATGGGACAAGGGCTCAGACACATCATCATCCCCTGCATCCTTTTCCCTCTCCAACTGGAGTCAGCCACAATGCGGACAGGCCCAAGCCAGCCCCATGGGGACACCAAGCTTGGGTTGAAGCCTAGACGCCAAGGCTCTGCTTTATCTCTGTCTCAGAACAGAGCACAGCAAAAAACAACTCTTAGGACACTGCAGTGACCCATTAAAATTAATGGAGTTAAATCAGCCTGGTGTAAGTCACCAACTTCAAAAGATTTACACAAGGGATGAATCTGGAGCCATTATTTTTCTTCTTTGTGCCTTTCAGAAAGATGATCTATCTTCCAGACTGCTATGCTCAGCCAGTCTTTCTAACTAAATTAACTACCCTCTTGTTGGTCTCTTATTCCATGCTCTTGTCTGCTGTCCAAGTAATTCCAACAACTGCTCACCTGCTCTGTTTTTACCCATGCAAAACGGCCCTCGTATACTTCCAACTGGCCTAACTAATTTCCTTTTTCAGGGACAAATAAAGAAAGGACAGAAAAAACAACTCCCCAAACAAAGTTTCATTAGAGAAGCCAGGAGAGCTACATACCCTCAAGGCACATTTCTTCTCTACCCTTGGTTGGAGTAGCAGGTAAAGGAGCAGGTAGAAGTGTAACACCTCTACCTCCCTTAAAACTACAATGCACAAAACCTGCCTGATGTATTTCACATATACTTTTCTGTAATTGGAAGCACTTATTTTAGCTAGGGAAGTGGAGGGGACCAACAAGACAGGCAGAGAAGCCTCACATGTAAAAGATACAAGCTCCCAGCTACTCTGTCATCTAGAAGTCAGACTTGATCCTGAGGAGGCACATTCAGTAACAGCACCAGTGCAGATGGCCTTCAACTCTTTCAGCAAAGAGCTCAGTAACCTTAAAAAGCATAAATCAAAACTGTTAAAATTGGCAGATGATTTGACAGGAAGAAATTGCCTTTTGGGGACTGCTTTTTGTCTGCCAAATTCACCCAGACGCAGAACCACATATGGATTTCTAACCTATCCAGGTTTCAGTGGTGATTACAGCAGTGATTGTGGTATGAACCATGCTAGACATATTATTTTGGGAGAGCTGATGCATTAGAAGTAGACAATGAAAAGCTCAGAGTGTATTTGGTCCGTGACTTAACCCACCTCCATAGTTCCCAGGTATTCAGCTCTGCGGATTTTGGCACAGGGAAAGGGGACTTGAAATTCAGCTCCTGAACTGGTTTCAAACTTTGCTGAAAGTCCGGAGGTGTTTGGATCTGGGATATTGACTAGTAGCTCCCAAAAGAGGCTGCTAATTTCTCAGGGTGAGGCAGCAGAGGATGGAAGGAACTGGTGTTATTTCACTTTGCTCTAAACGCACTGCAGCCATCTGTGCAGCCGCTAAACCACAGGGCCTTGAAGGAACTACAAAACAGTCTGACTGTAAAGTCAGGCACTGAGAAGCAGTCACTGCCGGGCTGACACAGCCTGCTGGTACTCCTCAAACCCCTGGAAGAAATGCTGCCTGACAGCTGCTTTCTATCCCCCGTGCTTTGGCCCCACCGTGTCCCCGCGAGCGTCTTTTACAGCCCTGCTTAGACATGTACCAACGATGTATCAAGATGAGTAACGGACTAAAAACAAAAATACTGGGCGATCAGGAACTCCACAAAGCTGCTTGTAAATCAACGAGAAGTGGCGTATTTCCACAATAAACAATCCGTTATCGCGTTGCTCGGTTCCCACCGAGCAGCGTGCGCAGGGAAGGGGAGCGGCGCGGCCGCGCCGGGCGCGGGTGCGGAGGAGCCGCGCTCCATCTGCCGGCCGCGCCCAGCATCCGCCGGGATGCTCCTCGCTCCCACCGAGGCCAGGCACCACTAATTCCCACTTGCGCTATGGCAACATCTGTGCAGGTTCCGCCCGTGAAGCGAGACCAGCTCTGTCAGGATTTACACGGATAAAGAATAAAAGCGACAGCGCCTACGTGAGAGGCGCTGGGCTGTGGCTGGCACAGGGCTGTGAAGAAAACTCTTCCCAACTGGGACTGAGAAGGCACTGCTGTCACCTCCATGAGACACAATCCATCACCGTGCACAAAGCATGCAACAAGGCACGTTGGGTTCAGTAGGTGGGAAGCAGTCTGGGAACCAAAAGGTTTGTATTTCTGTTACAGGCAACACCTTCATTTCCCTTGCCCTGACAACCTCTTTTCCCAATATCCCTGGACAAGGAGGGCTCCATAACAGCAAAATCCATCTGCCTTCCAAAAGGTCTTCAGGTGAAATGCATTTGTCCCAATATGCTTGATCATGACATGGCAAAACTGTCAATACCTGAAAATACAAATGTATACATGCAGCTGGCAAGGATCTGGGACAGTGCATGCACGTACATCTGCTCATGTATTTCATGTTTGTAAAATACTGATTTCCAAAGGACAGGCTCGGTGACATTACCCTGTCGCCAGCAGGACTTTGGGAAGTCCAAATGAGAGAGCAGTGAATCACTGCGTTACCCATCAGCCACAAGTGATCTCTACTGGGAGTTGCCTTGAGAGCTAAAACACAGCCTAAGCCATGACAGGGAGACCAAGCAGCTCCCTTAAAGCAAATCTGCAGCAAAGAGAGAATGTGAATTCAGGACTTCCCCACCCTTTTCTCCCATTCATCCCATGAATCCTGTCACAGCCCCATCCAACAAGGCTCCCACTAGGCAGAGACCCTGCCCATCCAACAGCAACGGCCGGCACAGGGCACCTCAAACCTGCATCACACAGCCTGTTCCTGCTAATTACATTGTGACGGCTAATAGGCTTTAAAGGCCTAATTCCTGACTTATTTTTCCTATGTCACTTTTGATATAATGGGGACAAAACAGTTCACATCATAGTTTTTGAGGTATCAGGCAATTTAATTTCTTGCTAATTTCTGAGCAGTCATAACCCTTTTGATGTCCAATCCATGTTTTAAAAGGATATGGCAATCCTGACAGTTTAGAAATGTGCATACAATTATGAATGCTAATACAATTAACAGTGAAAGACTCATACTTGGATCACAAACCCAGCTCTCTTTCAACTCAAGCTCTCCTTGGAGGCTTCCAAGTAAATGGGTCAGATAGCAGTACAAAACTCCAGATAAAGAAAACTAATGCTTAAGTTATAGAAAAGACCAACAAAATTCTTCAAAAAGCCCTTACTAGGCACTGTCAGAGAGATTAAAGACAGGAGCAGCTCCCTAGCTATTAGATGTCAGGGTCAAATTTCATGTAGGGTAACTCGTGGTGGAGTTACCCTGGGGATGGGAAGGATCTGCATCAGCGATGAACTGCAAGTGAGCCTTACCCCTGTGCTGATTGCAGCTTCAGGATTAGTGCCTGTACCCCCTGCACAGCACACGCACACACAGAGCAACGGATGAAAAATGCATGATCAAGTTTATGGCAAAGCTCCCACCAAGGATCAAAGCTGCCGCCCCCAGCAACGCTCACTGGCCCCAGCCAGCTTCACACGCTGCCTTCTTGAATTTTCTAACATGGGAAAAGACATCAAAAGCCTTGAAAGGGGAAAAGCGCATCTCCGAGGAACACCACCTTAAGCAGACAGGCAGTACTGAGAAGTAAGGGAGGGGGTTGTCAGCGCTCTGCAAACACCATGGGCACAAAACCAGTCAGTTTCCCAGAAAAGAAAAAAAACCTCACTTGTACAAATCCAGCAACAATTAGCGCAGGGACATCCCATTTGAAGCTGGCACTGCCACAGCCAGGAATGCTCAGCACTTGTGAGGACACACCAATTGGTACAAATTTCATGAATTCAAGTCAGTGGACTGAGACTGGTGCCTCCTCTCAGAAGGTTTGAGGACATTTCTCTTCCCAGGCCTGGGGGACCACAGGCAGCTGGCTCAAATCACAGTCTTGTCAGCCCATAGCTCTGCAGGCTGGGTCAGCATCTCCATTGCTGGGGGGTGTTCCCAGCTTTTCCCTCCCTTCCTAGGACACTGACTCGCCTGTGTAGAGTAAGGAAGCACTTTGCTCAGGTGCAGCCTCTCCTGTAAGGAGACATCCTGTGGCCAAAGTAAGCTGCTGCCTACAAGAGCTCAGCTGGGAACTGCTCTGGGTGCTGCTGAATGGTGGGAGGCCACAGGAAGGGCAGAGACTCCAACCATCCCAACAGCAGGTGGACACGGCTCCAAAACCTAGAGCGCTGTTGCTCAGGTTTTTCAGTTCATAATTGCAAATATATTTTCCTCTTAAGACCATTTTACAAACAGTTCATAACTCTGGGTCAGATTGTTGCTTGCAATTGTAAAACATCAGAAGTTGCTTGATTAAATCAAGTTAGTGAGGTCCCAGGACCCTCTCCCCCTCCCCCAGGAGCAGTCATTCTTTCCTTTACTCGAAGGCTTAAATCTTTATTCTGCACAGCTCCCACCCTTGCACAGAGTCTTCCATTTCACCCGCAAATGAAGAGTAATTTTCCTTCAGAGCAGCATTTGGAGGGCTTTGATTGGAAATTTGCCCTTGTTCCATCATTTCTCAAAGGCTTTGTGTTCCAACCTGCTCTCTGCTTCAGGTTAAAAGGAGCAACATGGATAACTGTCTTACTGCAAGGCAGGAGCAGGGCCTGGCAGGGAATAGTTCAGCCTGGCTGATAAATCCCTGTAAGGACTGTATGTGGTCTGCAGGTACCAGTGTGCTAGAGAGGGAAGGAGGGATGGATGGATGAATGGATGGATGGATGGATGGATGGGTGGGAGGGAAATACAGGACAAGCAGAAGCAGTCCCTGCCATCTAGGGAAGAGCTGTGCCTGGGAAACTGTGGAGGGAAAGACCTGCTCTGAGCTTTGCTAAGGAGCATCAGTGTGATGAGGCAGCAGTCCAAGGGAGCCGCAGCAGATGTGGGGTGGGGTTTAATCCTTCCTGGGTCAAGCAAGGAGGCCAAAACCTGGATTAATGTGCAGTGTATCAGGCTGCACATGCAGTGCCCTGGCAATACTATTTGGATGACAGCAAACACCCAGATTAGGTGCTGACAACTCCCCTAACAGGATCACACAGGAAATCTGGCCAGAAGAGCTGTCACTGAATTTCACAGCCAAAAACATGAGCAAGCCAGTGACACTTTCCACACTGAAGCCGTGCCGAGCGCGCCGGCACAGCCAAAGCTGGGGATGAAAAAGGTTTCCCTTTCCAAGTTGGCTCCGTAGCTTAGTGGAGCAGGAGCAAGGAGAGCCTGGTGATCTGCACAGCTTCCCATGCCTGCGGAGATGATTCAGTCTGGTACCAAGTATTGAAGGAGACAATTAGATAATCTTCAATCTCTTCCATATGCTTACAAATGTCTGATCCAGGTGTGGTTCTGGAGTTGTTAGTATTAATGTCCAAGACTGCAAGTCTGCTTTTTTCCCATTCCCTCATCAAGTCTTGGATGTAATGTTATTAAATACCAAAAAATTACTATCATGGAAAAAGATAGGGCTGTAACACCTAATAAGAAGCCAGGTGGAAAAGCTATTTCATATCTGTTCATAGCAATATGTTGTCACAGTTTTCCCACTGCTGTCTAGAGGAATTTCTGCTCTCTGGGACACAAGAGCCAAGAGAAAGTTAGCTTCACCAGGTGAACATGGCAAGGGGGTGAGGCAGAGCATATCTCTGGAGAGAGCAGAACACACACCACCATGTCCAAAATCCATGCAAACCAAAGGCATTTTTTTTCCAGCTCAGCTCGTGGTTTTTGCTGCACAATAAATGCATGTAAAGCATCATTTCCCCACGATGTGGCAGTAGCTGCCTGCAGAGCCCGAAACTCAGGGCCTTCCCGTGTCTGGCCCTTGTCGTCAAGTGGTGCTGTTTATACTGCATGCTACAAGCTGTGCAACAACTACGGCTTTGCAAGAGGGTCGGAGAGTTCTGCAAAAAACACCAAGTGCAAACCTTAAAAATTTTAAGTCATCATCAGACATAAGGATGGTGAAAGATGGCTGTGGTAGAAGGACTGTACACATCTACACATATATACACATGCACACAAGAGCAAAATATTATTCCCTGCATCAAACAGCTTTTGACACATAATGGACTTTTGGCTAAGTTTTGTGTGAAAACCTGCCAGAAATCCCTGCCCTCTGGGGCAATGTTGAACACAGAGCATTTTGTGGAGAGGGGATGGATGTGCTTGTTAATGTCCCTGGCTGCCCTCCAGCTGAGGAAGTCCCTCTCCTGGCTTTCTGGGAAGGGAAGGACAATGGGCAGGTGAAACCCTGCCCACCCTGCTGGGAGCTGTTTGCTGTACCAGCTATTACTGGTGAGGGATGTCAGACTGAAGTGGCCTCTCCCTGGGGAAGCTCTTTGTAAAACAGATGCCAGCAATGGGAGGGAGACACTGGACACCAACCCAATTTCACAGCAGTCTCATTGTAGTCTGCAAGAATGAAGGACAGGACACACCGAAAGAGATTGTGCAAGGCTGGGAAAGGAAGCTGTTCCTCCCTACTGGCAAGTCCTCCTGCTGACATAAAGGGTCCAGTTCATCCCCTGGCACCTGGTCTCCATGAACACACCCTTCACTGACCTGATCTTCCTCACAAGTCCTCCTTGCAGTGGCAGTCAAGAGATCAGTCCTCTCCCTGCCCTGCTCCTGAGGAACACGTCAGCCCACCCACACCTCAGGCTGGTGAGCTGTGCCCATGTGTGGCCCTACACTGCTGAATCTGCTAAGACACCAAATGAGTGATGTCACCACTGACAAGAGCAACTGTTGGATTGAGGGGACAATAAAAAAAGGCAATAGAAGAGACAAGGTGTTAATCAAGGGGGGGCACAACAGCAGCAGATGAATCCCATTATGTATCACAGCGTTTGCCTTCAAGCAGTGTTAGTTCAATAAATGTTACAGGCCTTGGATTCACGAGCCATCTTCAAGGTTCAGAGGAGAGGACCTATGGACAATCTACTGCTCCCTCGGCTTGGGGAGCAATGACATGCATGACCACTCCCTTGCCCAAGTATCCCGGGTGTTGCCAGTCTCACACTGAGGTTGCTCCTACATGCTCTACCTGTGGCACCCTGCTCTGCTTTTAGAGCTAAGGAGGCTTTTGGGCATCCATCCCTACACCAGCAACACAGGACTGTGCAATGAAGGGACTGCTCTGCCTTCAGCAGGAACTTCCAGCCCAGGACAATTCTCTTCCAGCTCCCATGTAACCCATCCTTCAGGCAGAGAGGGTGAAGGGACATTGTGCTGGGCTTACTCCCCCATCTCCTTCCACCTCACACTGGAGACAAAAATGAGGACTGAATTGGATTGAGACAAAATTTGAGTAGGGTCAGCCCTACATGTCAGCCTCTGGTTTTTGGAGGAGAGCAGGGTCCTGCCCAAAAAGCTGCCACGAGCCAAAACCTGGCCAGTGTGTGGCGGCCGGAGCCCAGGCAGGAGCCAAAGCTGCTCTCCATGGCACACACAGCCTGACGCTTCACTGGTGGGCACGGATCAGCTTTCCCCACACAGTACCTGCAGCAGTGGGAGCTGCTCAAAGGCAACCATGCTCCCAGACAGCCTGGTGCTAACTTGCCTCTCCCTCTCATGTGGCTTGGATGGCATTTCCCTCAGCGCTGCCAAGCCATGAGCCCTCGTCTTTCTGGGACACGCAAGTATCTGCAGGCAGGGCTGGCAGGGCCACGTGCTGGGGTTAGGGAGCCTCCTGTGCTGGGGGTGAGCTGCAGGGTGAGCAGGGCAGGGGGCTCAGGAAAGTGGGATGGGCTCCTCTCCAGCTGCCCCCAGCAGGGCTGTTCTCTTGTGATAAGAACCGTCCCTCAGCTCAGCTCCACTGCAGGAAGTTTGCTCCTGTCACCCCATTTCCCACCTCCCTCCCCTCTCTCTGCAGGTTGAGCAGGTCACAGCCCTGGAATGTGCAGAGGAAGAAGGAACACAGGAGCAGGCTGCCTCTGCCACCCTCCTCCTAGCCAGCCCCCAGTGCCTGCAGCAGGACCCTGCAGCAATGTGCTTACACAGAGGAAAGCCTAAGAGCAGCTCCGGGGTTTGGCTGCCTTCTGAGCACAAGCCTGCAGCAGGCTGTTTGTGGACAAACAAACCATCCCCATTATAAATCCTTTATTTATTCCCTTTCCCCACCCTTCTGCCAGAGAGTTTGTCCCTGGCACTGTGCTGGGCAGCACAAACAGCTGATTCAACATCCAGCAATAGAAGAGAAGAGGTGGGAGCCCCGGAGCTGCCCGTGCTTGACACAGGACTCTGCTGGCAAAAACAGCTTCTCTCCACTTCGAGAGCTCCTCTGCAAGCGCATCTCCCCACAAAGTGGATCCTCTGCATCCCCTGATGCTCCCTCCTCTTCTCTCCATGCTGAAGAGCAACAAGTTAACATTTCCATTCTTTCTCATATGGGCAGCCAGGGAGAAACTGAGTGAGGAGAAGGAAGAGGTAGGCAGAAGCAAGTGGCTGGGGATGAACTTCAAATGCTATTAAAACAATACACAGCTTTAAGCAGCCCAGGAGCAACCGGAAATGACTTAAGGGAAGGGACTGCGTGCTTGCCTTCAGCCCCTCACACCTGCCTTCGCACAGGACTGATGGGAACTCATCAGTCCTGTGTGGTGAAGTGGCTGAAGCAGCAGCGTGTCCCTTCCAGCTCCAGGTTTCAGCATCACACACTGAGGATGTCTGACAGAGGGGCAGAGAAAGGGAACCCAGGAGTTATTTCAGCAAGAAGTCCTCTCTGTGCCACTTCTCCTCCACCTACTTCCCTGCTCTCAGACACACTCAAAACTTAAGTGTGGTGCCTACCCGGCAGTGCTGATTGACATGGATGGATATTGCAGGCAAAAGGAAGATGCTAACAACCATAAGACAATAATGGAATTTTCTACATATTCAGCACTTTCCCTGTCAAAACCTTCAAGTCCTGAGGGAGCCAAACACCCAGGTGGGCTCCTAGTAAAGCCCATTATTTTCAAGGAAGTTGGATTAATTTAGCCTCTTAATTTTACAGACTGGCATGTCCCGGATATTTAAAACACTGAATTTGTTCAAGGTGTCCCCAGTTCTTTGTGCTATCACACACCCCAGGCTCTATTCAGGCCTTACATCCTGAAGTGAAGAAACCCTGCGTAGCATTTCCCGTTAGCAACATGCTTTTAAAGGTCTTTATGTAGTAGTTGATCAGGTGGCTGCAATATTCCAGGACTCTGGAATTTGCTCTCCAAACTAGTCTAGACTTTCTCAGCTTGGGAAGAATCAATCCAATAAATGAGTTTCCCTAGAACACGTTTTCAGATATCAGTTCCCATGGCAAAATCTGGTGCTGTGACACCATGTCCTGAGCTCATCTCAGATTTAGATAATATTCACCTCAGTCTCTCTGCTCATGGTCAACATTATTTTTTACCTTATAAAATGCAGGATCAACCACAGGTTTTGGGGAGCAGCAACATATAGAGGTGGAAGTAGTATTGCAGCTTTTAATGGGAACAGGTTGCTGAGGAGTCACTGGGTTGAATGAGGGGAGGGAGAACGTTTCTTAGTTGTCAAGCCAGCACTTTGCAATGCCTCTGTTCCTGTGAGCTCTACACAGGCAGGTTCAAACTCTTCTTCCAGGTCAAAGCAGCAGAACCCAAGTGCAGCAGCAGAAGCACGATGCACAGTGGTGCAAAGCTGAGTAATGAAGTGCCCCACCTCATACCTCCACAAAACCTAGGGACTGATGTACCCCCAGGGTAACTCAGCTGGTATCAACTGCGGTACCACACACGGTGTCTGCCTTGTGACGTTACGCAATCCCCGCAAGGTTGCTCACTGTGCCAAACACCACGTCCACCCTTGCAGCAAGAACCTTGAAGCAAAGAGTTTCTTGCAGGATCTTCCCCAAGTGCTGGACTTTGTTGGCACCCTGTGGGGAGCTGGTTCCCAGCCTCTCCCTCACTGCAGTTTAAGGAAAGTCCTTGCAGCAGAGCACAGGGAGAATTTCAGGTGCATGCTGGGTTTGGGAAGCCATTTGCAAGCCAGAATTATTACTTTCCTATTGTTTTCTATTATTATTTCCCCAATTCAACCAGCCAGGGCTGGGTGAAGCTGTTGGTATCATGCAAACCCACCACAACCAGCCTGTTAGGGCTACCCATTATTTACATTTATCCTTCCCATGCTGCTGTTTGACCCAAGAGCTGTCAACAGCCTCAAGGTCAAAGAAAGGAGAGCGCAACAGAAGAGATTTCTTCTGTAAATGACCTTGCACCAAATGTATTCATGTTCTACAGGTCACAGGAAAAACCTCTATCCAGAGAAAAATGGTTCAAAAGGTTCTTTGAGGCTCAAAAGATGCTGTCTTTCCTTGCCTTGCTTCTTTTCGCTGTCCAAACACTATGATATCACTCAGTGCTCCCATGCTCCTGAGGATCAAGGTCTACAGCATTAACACTTCCACACCCTGTCACTCCTTCTCCCAGCACACAGCATCCAGCACCAGGGACCTGGTATAAGCAATTCCCTAAATGTAGTTGCAGTAGTTACCTGAGGTTTTGCTCCTATCTCAGCACAGCCAGGAGTAACACACATTTTAATCCTTAGCCTGAAGTAACAGGGAAGGAAGAGAAAAATATCCATTTCTGCAGCCAGGAGCACTCTCGCTCCAGCTGCAAGCACATATTTTCTCCACTTCTTTCTTTTGAAGCAATTTTTACACTGGTGCAACCTTTGTCCTGACACAGAGAGGATATCTGAGTTTCAGTCTTGATGAAAATCAAATAAATAAAAAGCAATAAGAATAGGTTTTGCAGTGTCAAATTCAGCTCTCCAGAGGCAAAGGGCCAACTCAGATTCCCCGTGCTTCTGGTCTTCCCCCCACTCTTCCCATTCCCATCTGCACCTCCCAGTGCCTCTGTGAAGCCTCCACTATTTCAGCGTGTCCCCCATCAAAGAGCAATAATTGATGGTACATCAGCCCTAATGGCCCACCCTAATGGGGTCCTGTATGTCTGCTGCAGAAACACAAACCTGTTTCTGCCCCCAACTTGCAACTGGAATAGCCAGACAGGGCAGAGGCGAGGCAGCAGAAAGCCCAAGCTGAAGAAGGACAGGGTTGGCAGCAAGCTCAACTGCAAGCCCACATCTTCTTGGGGTTAGTGGGGTTAGAGTGGAAGTGAAGTGATGCTCCTGGAAGGACTGCCTGGAGCAGAAGGCGAACTGGCCCAGTGGAGGGAAGCCCAGAGCTGAACCACAGGCCATTCTCTGAAGGTCCCAAGGTCTTGGCTTGGCTGCTTTATAGCTGTTAGGGCTGGCTGCAGTTTGGCTGGTTTTAATCTGCAGTTTCTTCCCTCAATCCAGTCAGGACGGAAGAGAGTAAGGATGTGAAGCAACAGGACCATGGCACACTCCGTGGATGCTGCTGGGACTATGGCACGGGAGGTGGCCTGGGCCACGTACCACTGTCACACAGCTGTCCCTCAAACACAAGTCCTGCTCTTGTCCCCACCAGCTGGAGTCTGGGTGGCTCAGAGGGACATGGAATGGATCCTCTTTGCCATCTGTCTGAAGGAGCAATGCAGCCTTGACTCTGAGACAGAGTCTGTAGGTGATCCCTCACTTACAGTGACCCAGGTGACTTTTGCCTTGCTATGCATCCACTGATTCCTTAAAGTCTCATTCTGAGTCCCACTGGCAATCAGAGCAGACCTTGCCACAGGCAGCAGCACAGAGGAAATGCAGCAAATACATACAAAGTCCAGTCCTTTTTATTAGTGCTTCAGATAGGGGAGAATTGTTGCAAGAATCGTGTACTGAATCCAAGAAATTGCAACTCTCTGCTTCTTATTTCCACCTCTGCAACCTCAGATCAAGTGGCATTTAGAAACCAAGAGAACAGGGCTGAAGTTCCTTGCAACCTGCAAAGCTCAACCAAGAAACTCATCTCCAAATGCTGGCAACGGCTGCCCCAGCTCTAATGATCCCCTTGGAGGCTCTTCTGCCTCTCAGCTAAGCACAGTAATACTGCGTTACATTTATTCAGACCATATGTAATACACACAAGAGCCCATAAAAGCTTAAACAGCACAATAAACATTTGGAAAAGCGCAGTGACCAGATTTATGGGTTTGGATACCTGCCAGCATGACCCACCAGAATCAGATCCTTAAGTTTTTGTGTAAGTCCAAGACATACACACAACACAAACACAAATGTGCTGTTATCCTTGGAAAAAAAGATAAACAGCCCCCAAAGCCCATCCCCAGCACTGGAACATGACGGCCTTTCACTGCATCTGATTGGACTTCGTTTAAATCAAAGCCATAAAGAAGGTCTTGGCGAGGAGAAATAAATGTAGCACGACAAAACTTCACCCCAGAGCACACTGTAAAACTGACAAAGAGGGAAAGACAAAAAGATTTAGACACTTAATTTCCACTGAAGGGGAGATGAGCCCTGCTGCAGAAAAAGAGCTGTGCTTTGCCAGATTCCAAGATACTTTTGTACAAAGTTTCCTCCACAGGGATGATGTGATACCTCCTGTGCCACCTACCAGTTTGGAGGAAGGGGGTGATGGCTCAGCAGAACAGAAGATGTGTGAAATGGTGACAGATCCCAGGGCGTGCAAAACATTTTGTCCCAAGGAACTGCAAAAACCTGAGCTTTGAGTACAAATGACTTTGGGATAGTGGGAGAGCAAGGCACCAGCGGGATGTAGAAGTTCCTCTATTTACCAAGCTTAAGAACAGATGAAAGAGTTCCAGTTTCCTGGCTTCTTGGGCATTTTATGACACTGGGGTTTTTTTACCTCTTTTACATTTAATAACATCTATGGCTAAACATGGTATTTTGAATACCTACAGCCCCTTCCAGTTCACAAAGATACTTCACAAGCAGGATTTAGCACAGCCGTGAGCATCCAGTGCTCAAGACAGAAACCTGGAGTCCTGGCTCCATGTTCTGTGCCCTCATCCAGGGCAGAACCCCATCCCCAGACTTAAAGCAAAAGGAGAGAGATAAAAGAACAGCACAAGATACTGCTTTTGAGAAACCTGCCTCATTTGTTATGATAAAGGAGAGCATTATGGATTAGCTGGCAATACATGGAAGGAGTTGCCCACCTCCCACGCATAATTTCCCACAAAATGTTTTTACAAGTTTAAGATGAGCTGCTACATAAAGTTATACAAAAGAAAGACTAAAACTTGATGACAGATTTACTTACATAAGGCTCAGGACGTGATGATGCCCTCACTGTTAAAGGACCAGCTCAGAAGCACTGCTCTGCTTTGCTCATTAAACTGCAGAAAAAGGCTGTTTGTGTTTATCTGCTGCTCTGGGAGGTGGGCTGTGCTCTGAGAACAAAAGCCACATGCAAGGGCGCATTCTCTCACCCACTGGCACGGGCACACTCAGGGACAGCTTCGCTTAGGACAAGGTCTATCTTCAGCACCAGTGACCACAGAGGACAGAGCAGGGGGCCTCTGGTCAGAATGCTGCAGAGTGCCAGCTGCTGGGAAGACCACACATTTGGTGACCACAGAATTAGTGAGAAGGCACAGAGCAGTGAAGGGTCCTATGGGAAGGAAAGATGTGTTGAAGCAAGGGCCACACGGTGTGGGTAAATGGAGTACATGCCAAGGGAATGTCTTAGTAGCTCCTGGGAGGGAGGACAGGCAGTTAAAGGTCTGTGCAAGGTGGCTGTGCTCATGTTAGCCTGCAGGACAACTCACGAGAGGAAGGGATGGGAAACACAGGACAGGCAGGGAGAGAACAAAGCCGGGGAAGGGCAGTGCACTATTGACACACCCCTCTTCCACCCCCTTGGGAAGGAAAGCTCTGCTTAAGCTCCAAAGTACGCATCTGCCTGAGAGCTTGAACAGCCCCAGCCAAACCTCCTTGCACAAACGGGCTAGGGGTAACTCCAGCACAAGGAAGGGACACAAAGGACAAACAGTGGAGCCGGCAGCTGAAGTGGAGAGCAGAGGACATCAAGGGACACCAAGGGCTGCCTCTGGACAAGGACTTGCAGATGGAATCATATAGCCAAGTGTCACAGGGAGCCAAGCCTGTAGCCCTATACAGAATGATGATTTCAAACAAAGTGTAGGCTCCTGAGCAGTTTATCTTCTACAGCAGACTGTGCTCCCAGTTCTTACAGAGATTTGGTTGAGGAAGAAGAGGGAGACGCAGGTAACCATCAGCCCTCCTCCCTTCCTCCATGCTCACATGATCCTTTCCAGAGCTGTCATGGGGCAGCTGGGCACAAATGCGGGCTCTTCTTCCACGTCACAGCTACAGCCCACCCCGCTCTCCGTGCTGTCCTGGCATATGAGGAAGTGTGGACTGGTTGTTGTGTTGCTTCTGCACAGGTATCTGCTGTTCCTCTCAGGGGAAGGACTTCAGATCAGGCAATTCACCATAGTTTGGGGAAGAAGACAACAGGGTGAGGTCGATCTTGAGCTAAAGGTCCCCCTTCATATGCTGATGAGCAAGGGATGAATGTGTATTTTTTTAGAGGACTGCGAGACCAGTGGTTAAAGCAGAGAATTCAAGGGCATCCTGAAGACTAGCCTCCCTGTAACCTAGGGCAAACCAGTTCAGTGTTTCTTTAGCACATTTTCCTCAAAGACAGAATTTTGAAAAAATTGACATGGATGCTGACCCACTCCTGTAGATCCTGGAAACTGTATATCAGCAAGTCAAACTGCTGGCATGCTAGGGGTGTTTGCAGAGGCAAATAGCAGAAAGTATGCCCAGAGTCACAACATGAGGCTAAAATCCAGACCTTCTGGCTCCTGTTCTGTCCTTGGTGACCTTTCAAAACCACTTTCATACTTTTGCTTCCCTGGTTCTAAAATAAAACCTGTATTTCACAGTCAAGCTGAGAGGGTTCATGTTTGGGCCATACCTCGAGGTGTGCACTGAGATAAGTCTAAAGAAGGGCAATGCAGTACTATTGCCATTGCTAATACTGGATGATTTACACGATGCTTTCTTTTCAGTATTATTATTAGGAACAATCCCTGGGAAGATTTTGGTTTCACTAAAAAAAGAAATACGATGGACTATAGACAGCTAGGGACAAATATAATCCATTCTCATGTGGTTTGTGCTATTTAAAGGGACATAATACCTATTTTTGAAAAGACCAGTTTCAGAAGACAAACAACTGACATCTGTCAGCATAAAGAAATTTGGAAAAATAGACTTAATACCATTTTGCAGAAGCTTTAGCTGTGCCTGAGATGACCCAGAGTACAGCAGCAAGCGGGTGGAAGCATGCCCTGTGTGACAGAGCCCAGCCATCTCTTCTGTCAGAACACGAGCAGGGAGTAGTTTTTCTAACCAATTTTTAGAGGAGGATCTTGGTTTCAAGCCAGGAGGTTCAAGGGTGAACAGAGCAGCACAGGACTTGGTGCACAGGGAGAGTATTTTGTGCCATGTTCCCACATTTCTGTTCACTGTCCCGGCTACGGTCAGGTGGGAAAAAAAGCAATGCCGCCCGTTCAGCCTGAATTCCAATTCCATATAATGGGCTGAGTTCTCTTCTGCTGAAGTATCTGGTGGTTGGACAGAAGCCACTGAGCTAACAACATCTGTGCCTCACAATGAACAACAGTTGGAGGCACCAAGAAACTGGCAGAGAGTGGGAATTTGCCCCAGACAGCACGAGATAAAGCAAGAAAGTCTTATTCCTCCTGCATTCCTTCTGCATCCTCCATGGCCATCTGCTGGGGAAAGCTGTCTGCTGGAACCCAGGGGTGCGAGGATGGGCTGAGGTGAGCACGGGGCTGGAGCTGAAGGATGTGAGCAGACTGAGCAGGGGGACACAGCTGTGGGTACAGGGATTTCACAACACGGAAACCAGGGCAGGATCACTTTTGGTTCTGGCATGTCCTGACCCTTATGCAACAGCTGCGAAGCCTTGATCTTGTCCTGGTCTACAACCTGGAGGTAATTTAGAGATGTCCACAAAGTGGAAAATCCCAAGCCACAGACTCCTGAGTCAGTTTGTGCGTGGTTATATCTTTGTGTTTTGCCCTGAGACCAGCTAAAACTGCAGCAAAAATATGGGTAAAGGCAGAAGGACACATTCAATTAGTGCTGGTGCTGCCCCTACAGCTCCTGTCACCAATAATCAGTGGGAAATCAGTGAGAGATGTCTCAGACACAGCATTCATGAGGGAGATGCTCAGCACATCATGCACTGCTGTCTCATTTATTCTGAACACTTAAAACAAAATGTTGGGGCAACTACAGAGATAATAAAGCTGAACATAGAAAAGTAAACTTGCTTTTCTTTGTCTATAATATTAATAGGCATATTATGCAATTTCCTTGGCTTACTGATCCAGCAACTCTAGTTACAAGACAGGATGGGATTTCCTTGAGGTCATTCTCCCAAACTGTGGGAGTTGTTATTTTCCTGGCTCACCCACAAACAGAATGGTTTGCTCTTCTGAAATACTAATGTCCAACTGTTGAAAGGTTTTGCCAATCAAAACATTGTGGCCTTACCCCGTTTTAATAATCTAAGGCATCAATCTCCCCTTTAGTATTTGTTTGATGTGTTCTGCACCCTGCTGAAATATCCCCTCCAGACCTCCCTGAGCTCAGGCTCTGATTGAAGAGAGATGCCATGCATCAGGCCTGCAGCTTTCTCTCTGAAATGTTTAGCACGGGATGGTGGTAAAATGTATTTATTTTCGTGTATTGAGGAAAGACCATATATTCCAGCCTCTTTTTTTTCCATCACTCAGAGATGGGCTTGAGGCCAAAACGGTGCTGCTAAGCTTGTTTTCTATTTAAAACCTTCATTTTTATTAATAACCCTTTACAGCCTACACACCAGCACTGCGGGAGTTGCATTTCCGTGTTATGTCATCGTGAACCGTTATGTATTTAATTCCTGTACCCACAAACCCATATGGACATCATTAAACACGCACCATACAGTATTAAAACTGTGTTCCATAAAGTGTGATTTAGAAAAAAAAAAGAGCTATGAAGTGGGGATTTCTTTTTTTTTTTCCCCAAGGTCATGGGAAAATGGAGAAGTAGGGGAGAGAGAATAGGTTCAGCAGTGCAGCAGGTTAGCTCACAGCTCTCCATGCCTGCAGACTGAGAACCCAGCCTGCCTTATCCACCACAGAAGATTAATTACCCAGGAACTCCAGGCTGGTGATGATGAATTTCTGTTTGGCAGATCACAGAGACAACTTCTACAAAAATTACAGGTTACAAAACAGCAAAAAACCTTGGTGATTTTATTTCTGCCGAGTTAGGTTTCCATCACTTCTCCTTTTCTCCCTAAGAGTTGCCTTTAACAAGGCAAAAGAGCAGGTTTCCCCATATTGCTGAGGGTCAGTTATCAGTGCCACTAACACATCTGAGGGTGGCACAGGGTTTGCTCCCAGTTTCTCTTCCAGCCCCAGACTGGCTCATCCTGGCTGTACTCTATGCAAACAGCTAATCCAGCAATGAGGCAACCTGCATACATTCTGTCATCCCTCTGTGATCTCTTATGTGGTATTGGGGATGAAAAGATATGGGAAAGGGAGAAAGTGATAGAAGAAATACATCAGAGAGCAAATAAAACCAATGAACAGAGTACCAGTGGGACGAGTAGAAATAAGTGTAGCAATTCAGGGGGAAACAGCACAGAACATATTGAGAAGGAAGAAAACATTATACAAGGAATGTAAGGATAACGAAAAAAAAAAACAGAGACAGCTGAAAATGACAGAAGAAAAGATATGCCACCATGAGGCAGAGAAGCTGATGCAGTCAGGGATAAAGCAGCCAGGTAAGAAAGCAAAAAGACATCAAGAGATAAGAACAAAGCACACTGTAAAAATGTCCTGTAAAAGATTGAGGTACATATATAGAATAGGAGACAATAAGCAAATTGCCCACAACACACACTAGACACCTTACAATGACCTAGTCCATTATAGCAGAGTGAGACCTGCCAAGCCCTCTTTGATGGATGAATTCCCTCTGATCACAGAGCAAGCGATGGCTGAAGTGAACAGACCACAGAGAAAATGGTATCTGACAGGATTTTACAGCAAGTACAGCCAACAAAGGCTCTCTATGCAGCCTTGTGATTTTTGCTTTCTCTCAGAGTGGCTGCATTCCTTTATGGAGACTGTACTGATGCTTCATTGATTTTACAGCTACACAATTAAAAAGCCCCCTCAAAGATACACATGAAGATACATACCTAATTACTTTCATGCCCTTTCCAGTTTTGTGGAAATTTTTTTTTTTTTAATAAAAAGGTGGTAAAAATAAATGCAGAAAAAGAGCATCGAGGGCACGCACAAATTATTTGCTATACCAAACCTCTAAATGATCAGGCCAGTTAAGCCTTTCTGATGTTTTGTGGTATCTGTGTTTAGGAGTCTCTGAGAGTAGATGTTACCTACCCCCATCCCTTGAAAGCTGGTGACTTAATTCCAGTTAAAGCTGTTGTGTTGACCCCAAAGCCCGTGTGCACATATTCCATACCTGCCCATCTCCAGGCAAGAAAGAAGAACTAACATGATTTGCAGAGGGGGCTACTGATGAATGAACCTCCTTTGTACCCCAGGCCTCTCCAGAATTTTTCATTCCCATCAAACAAACATACACATGCATACGCACACAAATAACTCTGGGTGCACGTGTGCTCCCGATGAATTCAATACAGTTACTGTGTAGAAAACTACCCATGTGCATAAATGTCTGGGGAAGGAGGAGGCTGCTCTTGGGATGAGGCTGACAGCAAGTTTAATGTTATCTAGCTGCATTACTCTCGAGGTGAAATGTTTTTGACATGTGTCTCTGTTGGGCTGTGTCCTACTTCATTCAAAATCAGGAATTTGCTTTGATGTTTTGAAAATAAAGCCTTAAAAGAAGAAACAGACATGACTGGCAAAATTTCTTCAGGAAACCTGCAAAGGACCACTAGAGCTGCAAGCTGTTAAATGGGTTTATTTTTGTCTATTGTGGGTAAGTGCTCTCTTAAACTGATCATCACATATTCTTCTTACACAGTTCCATGGCATGTGAGTATATCTGAACTGAATGAATCTGAAGTGGAGATAAGACTGGAGATTTTCTGAGCATATACTAGGATAGACAAAATCATGTCAGAAAGCAACATTTATTTGTTAAAGCCCAAAATTCTCTGTTTGCTGATATTAATTCAATCTTCTCTCAAACACTGCTTATCCTGCCAGGGATCAGGATGTATTGGGCAGTCAACCAGGGCTCAGTAGTTTATATGCCTGTCCACAAAAAAATTAAATATAAACTACTTGTCAGGAATCTGCAAGGACAAAATTTCTGATTTATGAGGATGCTGAATGATTGAGCCAAGACTGTATTAAAAAAAAAAAAGCCTTAAGAGAAAGCAGACAAAAAAGGAAGAAAGAAAAGTACTAATTATATAAATCGCGGGAGACCGACCTTCCATAAGAAGAGGGGGAAAGGGACTGCTCTTATGATGCCTATTTCATCCCTTGCCTAACAATCCAAAAGCACATAACTTTCAAAGAACCGCATTTTTTCACAGGCTGGAAGCACCACAAAGCATCCTTCATCAGCCTGGCCTTTTGGCTGTTCTCCTTCTCCAAATGCAAATGCTACATCTGGAAAAAGCAGTAATCCTCTCTCCTGCCTGAAAGCCTCCTTTTATCTCCGTTCTCCTCAGAACTCCTACTTCTTGCAACTCCTCACTCGGAGATACTGCTTTATTGAAGGGATTCAAGGCTTTCTGCTCATCTGCTGAACGTCTGCCTCTTACTAAAACCCCAGCTCACCTTTGGAGCTCTCTCACTCGCTAGCACGGGTCACCCTGCCCTCCCTCAGCCAAGCATCTGTAACACAATCCCCTCCTGAACACTCAGATGAGCACGAGCACGATAACAACGAACATTAACAGAAGCTTATTTATCAGGGCTGGCAAGAAAAGCATCTCATTAGCTGGGAGGGCCTGTGCAGCTCTGCCACGGGGGCTCCTCCTCCCCCAGGGGATGACACTGATGCACCAGGAGCATTACTGACGCCGTTAAGTGCGCGTCCCACAGAGCCCCGCTTTGTGCATTGAGAGGCGGCAAACAATAAGAGAGCTTTCCACTGACCTCTCGCTGCAAGAGTTTCCAGCTGTTTGCAGCGTTTCTGTAGTACCCTGGCCCTTAGCTTCACTACAGAGATATGTGTGGAGGTGAAGGAACTAAGCCAGACCCAGCAAGATGCCTCAGCATCCAGGTCACCAGCTGCAGGGACTGCAGAGGTTATGTGCAAGCTGAAGAACCTTGCCATTGGGACTACAGAAACTGCTCTGTTTCCTTACCCATATGCCACCCAAATTTAGGAGCTGTGTTGCTAAAATGTCCCATCTTGTAGGAAGAAATGTAGAACACTGGCAGGATGTACCGGTTCCCACTACAAGAGTAAAAGCTGCCCCAGCTACTACTCAGTCTGCATACCTTGTTAGCATTTGCCCTTATTTCCAGGGGTTGATGACAGCCTTACACCCCATCTTCTGCTCCTGTGTTCTGAATAGCTGAACTAATTCTCCTCACTCAGGGTGAAAATTCACAGCACCACTGCTAGCGTCACAGTGCTGTGGCTGGGCTTTCTCACAGCAAACCCCTTCCTGCTCCTCTTTTATTTCCCAAACATTCTCAATGTCCCAACCAAGGGTTGCACCAGGGCTTACACTTTAATGCATACATGAGTCCTTTTTCTGCTTGCCAGATGCTGGCACAGGAGAAAGGGATCATCCACATGGCTGATGCTCTCCCAGAGCTGCCTGCTGGAAGAGCTGAGGAATTCTGTAGGCAGGACCAGACACACCACAGGACTGCCAGAGGCAGATCAAGTCCCAACCATGCAGCACCCAGAGACCTGGGCACCACTGCAGAAGGGGTCACCTGCAAAGCCATCTGCCAGATGTCTCTGTACATGTTTGTTCACTCCACAGCCATCCTGCTGCTCAGTAGGGCCAACAAAAACTATTTGATTTCAGGGATTTGGGACCACATTTCAACAGGAACTGAGAGGTTCATTTTTGGTTAAATGTTTTCATGAAAAGAAAGCTCCTCTTTTAGTCAGATTTAGAGGATAATCCACATCTCCACAAAATAGTGTGTTTTGAAATACAATTAATTTAATTTTATCATCCTCAAGGACTATGCAGCTTCCCTAGCAAGAGATGACAATGCCGGTGAGGTTCTAATCATTAGGAAAAGGACCAGCAATCCATCCAATGGGGAGCAGCAAGGACAGCAGCATTGCTAATTCATTAGTGCACCAGGACAGCTTTGAGCCTCTGATGAATGCTGTCTCTGGCATGAGTCACTCACACTTCACTCCTGGCATGCTTGGCTGGGAAAGGAAAAAGTTTATCTTTTAGATATGGTGCCCCAGCTGTCCTAACCCTACAGTTGTTGTCGTGGTTGACTTCTCATAAAGCAAAATAGATGTTTTTTGGTCGCCAACATTCAACATTTTCTTCTTCTTTTACATTTTCGAGCATTAGCTATTTCAGGTTACTGGTGATTTTTTGTGGTGGTTCCCAAATAGGCCTGAACTGCTCTGATTTTTCAAACCCACAAGACTGTAATTGAAAGCAAATGTAATCAGACACATACAATGTTCTGAGGTTCACCACAGTGCGCTTCAGTCAGCATTACTGGAGTGGCTATTAAAACTCCTTGGAGCTGGGAAGCAAATACAGCTTGCAAGAATCCAGCAAATAACCAGCATTTATTAGATTATACTAAAGTATTGCAAAGCCACAGTCAATCCTCTATTCACTATATATCCAAGGTCTGTTTAAATGAACATCTTCCTGAGCTTAGGCCAATTGTTTTAGGAGATGAACAAGGAAACAAGGAAAGAATTCTACTTTTAACACAGCAAATTCTGCAATCCTTACATCAGCGTCAATCTCAAATAGTTCATTACTGTCAGCAGGGTCATTCCAATCAAACTCTGGCATAACTGGAAAAAGAAAGAGGCCCAAAGACAAAGGGTATCTTTGAACCCAGACATACAGCTCTAGCTGGAGATAAGCAGTAGCAAATCCCTTCCATAAAACTCCCAAACAAGATGCAAGCATTAAAAGGGAGGGGGGAGGGGGCCATGGGGGAGTGGTTAATTGAATTCCCACTGGCTCTTGAGTCTGCACTTAAAAGCAGGTCTAGGGTTATCTATGAAATTTCAATTAAATCAAAAGCTTTGATAACATGATAAGTCATTCCAGAGTTTGGAGTCAAAACATGTTGTTATTTGATCCTCTGCTTGTGTTTCTGGGAACAGCATGCATGAAAGACAGTCAGCAGCAGACCAGTCAGGAAGATGGAAAGGGTGGAAATGAATCCACCAATAGATCACTGTGTCTCCTTCAGCCAGAGCCGTTTGAGGTATGGTATTTTTTTATACATACAGAGTCCTAAAGGCACCCCATTTCTCAAGAGACAGAAGACAGAGCAAAAGAGATCACCCCGGACATGTGCAGCAGTCCAGGGGATGGCTCCCTACTGCCACAAAAGTTTTTTCTTTCCAGGCTTGCTATAAACAAGATTTTTACCTGCAATAGCATTGGGAGCTGAATGCAAATCTCTGTGACAGACACAAAACACTGAGCCCTGTGTATGTAATGGAATGGATTTCTAGCACAAACTCTTTGGTGGCCCAAGGTGAACAGGTGAAGACAGGTAGGCCAAAAAATAATAGTATGATTCAACCAAGCCAGAACTGAAACCCAGCTCTCATCTCAACAAAGTGCACGAGAGGCAGCAGCTCTCCAGAGACATGACATGCTTTACCTGTTGTTTAGCACCCCTTGATTGCTAAGGCTTCCTCCTCTCTCTTCAGAGGCAACTGCTGGATGCAAAGGGCAGTGCCAGAGACTCTCAAAGTCCTGTTCACCGAGGAGCATCACCTCTGCTCACCAGCGTTTAGACAGACATACTTCATCTTAAATAAATGTGAGATCTCAACTCTACCTGGCCTGTGGTCAACAGCATCAAAACACATTGTAAGCAATGCCTTCCCTTGTCACATATAGTACAGCCTGATAAAACCCTATCAAATGTAATGGGATGCCTTACTTTGCCCCCAAACAGTTCAAAATCACACAGAGGGTCACACTAGGCACATGTACACGAGAAAAACACTCCTTTCACAACCAGTGAGGCTACTGATACTCAACAGTGCTAAAAACAAAGGGACTCTCAGATAAGCAATGTCAAAATTACACAGCAATCGACAACAGGAAGAGCAGACAACTGAAAAATCCCATCTGACCCCAGGCACCACTGGGGGATAATTTATCACTCTGGCAGCAACCACCCCATTGACCACGTCTGTCCTTAGCGCCCTCCTCTTCAGAGTGAAAGAAGATCTTCATTAAACAGTAGTGTGACCATATTATAGACAGCAATGACAAGCTGGATTCTTCTCTGTGATATAACCATATCTGCAACGTAAGCTGCCTATTCTTGCTTTCCAGAGATGTGACACATGGAGGACAAGACAGGCTATACTCAACTCTGTCATGTTAATGAATAGAAAACTCCACCTCGTCTCCTCCTGCCTGGCAGGTGATGAGTCAATGGTGACAGATACCTCAGTGTGCAATTAACCTGCCAGCAGGGGCTCACCAGAGCAAGAAACCCAGATAAGAAGAGGAAGTCCCCATCCCTCTTCCTCTCCTCAGTTCCAGGCTTATCCACAAAGAACATCAGGACCAGACACTTCTCTTCTGTGGGGAGCTAAAGATCTCTTTTGTGTCTATCAGCATGAGCAATTCAACCCTGTGGGCTGCAAACCAAGCATCACCTGCCTTTAAACAGAGAACTCCAGAAGATGCTATGGCATTGAGCCAAACGTCTCTACAAGTGAGTGCTCAAGGATAACTGGTGCCCCAAATCCTTCAGAACAAGTTTGATAATCTCTGAATCCAGTTATTTTGGTTCTGATCCAATCCTACCTCATTAGCCCAGGTTTCCCCCACTGCCATGAATTCATAAATTTACTGTTTTGACTTTCTAACTGGTTTTGCATCTAGGAGCACCAGCAGAACAAGCTTTCCTGACAGATTTTGGAAGTAATGTTTCTTCCAACATTGAGTGATGATTTTTTAAAACAAATTATTTTTGTAACTGGCCATTTCTAAAACTATATTATGGAAAGAATGGGATTTCCTTATCAGAATCAAATCCTCTTAGCCAATCTCTGAAACCAAAACTCTGCAATCATTCTGCAGGTAGAGCCAGGAGATGCAAGAGGCCTTTCCAACATCACAAAATAAACCAATGAGACAGTAAGGAACAGATTTCCCAGTGCCCTGCATTAGCCACTCAACTTCTCCAGAAGGAAGGAATTTTATGGTTAAAGTTAAACAGTAAGCAAACTATTACTTTCTAGCCTACAAAACAGGCATTGGCAAATTATCAGCAGTGATTGCTCCTTTAGGATATGCACAAAAATTACTGGACAGGAAAAAAGCTCTTGAGCCAACAGGTTTGGCATTTAGTTTTTCTAAAGGCAACATCTCTGCATTTCAAAACACCTCTCAGTCACTACTCTTCTACAATGAAAGAAAAAAAAAATTGTTTTGAGTTTGTGCTCATAAACAGTGAACTTTAACTAGCACTGACACTCTCTTGTGTTTTCCCCAGCAAGGCAGCATCCAGTGCCACTGCTGAAGCTGTTGGGTGTTGGCAGAACTCTAATCTCCTTCTCATACTGACGAATTTCGAGTAAGTCTGTTTATTCTTAATCCATCCTGTGCCTATGACAGCATCCCACTTTTAAACCCTGCAGCCTGCTTATAACCAATCCAGGCAAAAGCTATTTCTGTACACTTGGCTGCCAGTGCTGAGTGTCAGTACATTAAACTGTCTTTGCTCCTCTCAGCTCTGTGTCCTTTCACAGTCAGGCCTAAAACCATGAGCCAGCCCAAATGTGATATCTAAGGGACAAAAGCTCATGCCGTTCCAGCTGCCATTTTTCTATACCTTTTTTTTGTGGTTGCTGGACCTATTTCATTTAGCATGCTTTCTGTTTTCCCCAGGTTTATTGTTTGATATTTATCTGCATGTAATTTATTTTTTCATTTTCTGAAAAGAGTAGCAAAAAAGATTCCAATCTTTTCTCAGGAAGGCTGAGTTATTTGCTGGTATCACACATGTACTGCAGCCAGTAGCAAATTTCAATATCCTTCATTTGATACTCCAGTCCAAATGGGTTAATATGTTACAAACAAAAGGGAAAGTCCCATGTGAAACTAAAGAAAAGAACAAGTAATGAACCTGTTATTTCCTTTTTTCCATTCCTGCGTTGGCTTAGTTTATTTAAGATAACAATCTCCAAGCAAGACCCTCCCAGAAATCAGGAGCACTGATGAAAGGCAGCACACACAGGGAACTACAGCCCCACCTGACAGTGGCCGTGTCCCAGACTCAGCTCCTGCTCTCCGGGTCACAGGGGCACAACTAGGGACCAGCCACACTTGCCTCCTCTAGTCCTGGGCTGCCTGACCTCTCAGCCACAGACTGGGACAGTCCCACGCTGTGAGCAGGATACTGTAAAGCACTTCTGAGATCTAAAAGCCAAAGAAACATTTTTTTCACAAATTTAGGTGCTGAGGCCAGATATTACTAGTAAACACAGCCCTAAACCAAGCACATTTCAGAAAATAACCACAGGTGCTCTACACTACACCGGGATGCTCAAAGAGCTGTGGTACCTAATTCCCAGTGGAATCAGTAAGAGCTGGGCGACTCATTAAGAGTAACCAAGCAAGGCTCTTGGCAATTACAGCCCTAACCCATTACTGCATCCTTAGCTACCTAAATCTCGTCGAAGGTGAATAAATAATTATTTGAGAATATTAAATTTTTCTTCCCTTCAGGACAGTGGGTTTTAACTGCCTTGTCCTGTCACAATCTTTATTCAGAACTTTTCCCACTCTGTGTTTTATAATTTACTTCCCAGGTAAAAAAAGTCACACAAAAATAAAACCACTATCTCTTTTCTGATTTTCCATTTCTTAGGGAAATAATTTCCATTCTGCATCTTCAAGTGGAACGAATTTCCCAAATAAAATGCGTGCATTGAGCAGTCAAAGTAACGGTGCCAAGTTTGGACTGTAACACCAATTGTCATCAAATGGTACTGACCACATTCCTAAATGATGTGGAAATTATCTGTACTGTAAGTCCTGTAAGAAAGAGCAATCACAAAAAAAGAATGCCAGCTTTCCTCACAGCACATCTGCTCAGAGACTCGGCTATCCAATGTGTTGGGAAACACAATTCAAAAGCCATGAAGTATAAGTGAAATATAAGAAATGAAATATAAAGGATGAAATGTAAGAGAAAATATTTTCATAATATCAAACAAATCAGAATACATACAGATATTTCACACATGAAAAATTTTCCTCCTCTATCCATAGGTAATTGAATTGTTATTACAGGGCAGATCAAAACACATTTGGGAAACAGAAATAATTGTGTATAAACACAGTCATGCTTATGGATAGAAAAAGTGTATTAGGGAGCTGTGCTTTCGCACCAATAGGCTCATAAACCAAAGCAGTTTCCTTAACGTGCTGACTCCATTACCCTGGCTATTTCTTTCCAGTAACCTTATCAGGAATTTGTAACACATGAAGAATAAGGGGAGAATCCAGCTTCCATTTAACAGTGTCTGCCTGGCATGGGAGCATCTGAGTGTTACACCAATATTTATTTGATAGAGATATGATCAGTAAAGCTCATGGCTACAGACCACAACAGAGCATTTCTGTTCTTTAGTAAAGGCACCTTCAGCATTAACTCCATTTTCTGCATCAACCCTCACAATATGTCATAAAAGTCCCCTAGCTTTTCTGATTTGCCTATTGTTTGAAAATTGCTTTATGATTCTTACAGGACAATTATTCTCAGATATTGAACACTGCTTTAAATTCAGCTGTTAATATTATTAGTGGTGCTTTAAACAGAAATCTTGTTTGAGCCTGCATGCATTTCTGTAGGGGGAGTATTGCAGAACTGAATCCTTGGCTCTTGATCTGCTCTTTAGGTTGGATCTAGACACAAAGAAAAAACAAACTCTCACAAGAGTGGTCTGGCTGTGATATTTTGAACCTTGCTGCAAAAAAGCCCAAAAACCAGTAGACCATATGCAATGTCTAATTGATTAATCCCACTTTTTGGGTATTTCTGTTATTTCTAGTAAAATAGAATCATTAAAAAAAGTGGTTTCTGAGATTTTGTTTGTTGACTGTGTGCCCTGGCCTGACCTCAGCCTTGAATTTAAATCCCCAGCAGAAATCTGAAATTAATCTACCTCTGGTTTAATTATCAGTAATTATAATTATTAACAGAAGTATCCAGTAAATGAATGGTTTTCAGTGACATGGTGTTTACTTAGAACAATGGATAAATAAAAACACACTTCCTTCTCACCTTTTCCCATGGCAGTGCAGGATCTGGCCCTTATGTGGGCATGATAAAGGACACAAGCCCAGACACTAAAATGTCACATATTGGAAACATAAGCAGTTGAAAACTGCTCCTCCTGTACCAGGGCCAATGGTTTGAAGCTTGCTTTCCCTGCAGCTAATCCAGGGGGTGGAGCAAGAGCAGCTGAAGCAGCTGCCCCGGGAACACCAACGCTGGAGCTCCCAACCCTGCCTGGCACATCTCTGCTCCCATTGCCTGCCAGATCCCTTGCAAAACCCATGCTTTCACCATGTGAAACAGCCTGAGAATGCTCCCAGACCATTCCACAGAGGAATTTTGTGTCCTCCTATGGTGTCTCCCATGCCACATGAAGGAAACCTGCTTTTGGGAGCTATCTGGCCTGGACCTATCTCCACCAGCAGGTGCAGGCTTGGAGAAGACTGTCAGCCAGTACAAATGCTGAGATTTCTTGAGACATCTCTCCAGCTCTCTGCCTGTAAGCTGCTGTACCCAGGAGAGATTTAATGGGCTGGAAGAAATACCTTCTGCCTATTGTCACAGGACACGAAAGCCTGGACCATCACCAAAACAGGAAACAGAAAACCTAAGCTGTGAATCCAACCAAACAAATTGGCCAGATTATTACAGCATTGGGAAAGCCCAGCTTTTATTACAGCTGGATTGTGTGCTGCTCGGCACTGCGGGCAGCCGGAGCACGGCAGCAGTAGGAAATGACTCTGTAGGGAGCAGCCGGCGAGCCAAACACGGCATAACCCGGACAGGGCCGCACAAAGAAGCAGGGAGGAGGCAAGGGCAGGGCAGATGAGGGGTTGCAAGAAAGAAGCCAGCAACGGTTTTGTAAAAGTGCCTAAGGAACTACAGGGAAATTCTGGGTTCTTTCAGGACAATAGGAACAGAAGCAAAGGGCTCAGCTTTGTGGCTGAATTAACGCAGCACTACACAGATTAGTGCCCCATTGCAAGCCACGGCTCAGCAATTAAAGGCATGGATACCTCTCTGCACATCCCAGCTGCAAGGTAAACTAGACATTTTTGTGTACCGTCCCTTGAAATTTAAGCTTCCATGTACTTCTGTCTGGAAGCACATGCTCAGTCACTTAGATGCAATAACTCAACAGACTCTCTGAGCTCAAAAACCCAAATGCCCATGGGATTAAAATTAGATCCTGAAAATTAGTTAATTAAACCCTAGGTCAGGCTTTGTCTTATGAGGCCAAGCTGCTGCAGAAAAACTGAGCAGGTCAACATGAAACTAAAGATCACCTCATTGTGCACAGAGAGGAGACACAAAGGCAGCACAAGCAATTCTGTTCTACCATCCCTTGGTGGCTGAGTCATTTGCTTATTGTTCTTTAATCCAGCAAGGTGAATGCCATGTCTATGCTGACAGATCAACATACAAACCACCTCTGTGCTAAGGGCTAAAAGAAGCAGCTGAAGAAACAGGAAAAATAATCAGGATAGTCTAGATGCTGCCCCCAAACTACAGCCCTACCACCTCCAGTGAGATGAATGATGGACCATGAGGTCCAGGGAAGACTGAATTCACAGGGCTTGGGCACCACTGGCTCACTGTTTCTGGAGGGGCTTGGCAGAGTAACAAAACAAGGGAATAAACTGGGATTTCTCTGGAATCGTGCTCCTTCCTGCAGTGCCTGCTGAAGTTCAGAATCGCCCTGGAGGTGTCCTTCCCCCGGACCCTACACAGTGGTCCAGTGAGCCTCAGATCTCCTCCCTTCCCCCTCAGTTCACAGAAGAAAAACACTAAGATGTTTCCATTGGCTTTTACATCATCTTTTTGTAGAGACTAATCTTCAGTTTCAACAATACATCTTTTGTGAAGCACTCCCAGCAGAAACCTTAGACACCTTCCCTAAGATCTGTTTGCTTACAGAAGACGAGGTAGGATTTGTTTAAACCCAGCTAGATTAATGTCTTGCAGACATTAGTGAAGTGAGATTTAATCAGGTTATTGCTCTACATTTTCCAGGGAAATAAATCACACTTATTACTAGGTTGGAATAGGATGCAAGGCTTGGGCTGAGAACATTTAGTCTTTTTTGTTTTTCCAGGGAGTGAAGGGATAACTTGAAAATTCCTGCAAGGCTGTCAAACAGGCCCTCTACAACTTTGAGTAGGGGCTAGGGACACAAGCCATAATGGTTAGTGTATGTCTGGGATGGGCCTGGGTCCCAATCCCTTGCCTTGCAGAGGTGCTGTAGGCTCTGCATCACACAGAAAGTAGAGAGGAGTTTCAAGTAGACTCATAATGTCCATTTGAGAACCTCCATGTGAACTCTTCCATAACTCTTGGGACCTTACTGCTTTTCTGGGTGTCTGTTTCTGCCTGTCACATGGGGATGTGTCCTTGCATCACAAATGGAGTGCTGTGGGATCAAGCAACCTTTGCAAACCTACTTGCAGACCCTAAATGGAAACTGTGATAATCAGCAGGTCTCAGAGTGTGACAGGCTTATTCTGTTGCAATGTTTTCTAAGTTTGCAATATGTGTTTAACAATGAACAAGCAACTATATTTATTCTCACCAAACATTTTTCTAAAACAAGGCCAGATAGAAAAAAAAAAAAGCGCAGCTCTTTATCCAGATCTTTGATTTAAGACTGCTCTTTCCTTCATTCATGAAACAAAAAAAGACTTTGCTCTCAGCGATGCTAGCAGTGTTTTCTTTAGTACACAGGCTAATACATCCCCTTGTACAAAACCATGCATGTGCAAGAAACAAAGTCTGGGAAATCAAATTGCAAATGTTCTCCTCTCTTTTTCACCAGCATGGGAGCAGACAGCTGAAGCCAAATACAAATCTTTCTGATAACTACAGGTTTGCATGCGCTGAAGTGCCCAAACCCCATAAGCTTTGCATCCATTTCCCCTTATCCAGTGGGGCTGTGCAAGCATGAGAGAAAGCAAATTACAGTAACAGAGCCTGCAAACAAGTTTCAAATCATGCAACAAAGCAGCACAAGACACAATGGGACCAAGTCAAAATCTTATTGCAGAGTACAATAAAATATATCCTGTTTGGGATGAAAGAGAAAAGGAAATACCAGGCAAGGCAGCACTGTTGCTTGTAAATACCCTCCTGCCAACGCTTTCCCTGGATAAATCAGTCCTATGAACCCTAACTGCATCAGCATGAATCAGCCTGTCTGCTCCAAGGTAAAGACTATGATTCTGTTTCATGTTTAATGGGAACTCTTTCCCTCCTCCTTTTCTTGGCTTCCTGCTTAGAATAGACTCTCCAGAGACAATTTTGGAGCTGGACCATAATCTTGCTCCCTACAGATAACTAAGTATCTCTGGGCAGGAGTACATTTAAAGAAGCAGCTCCTAATTATGAGCCAAGTGCTTACTGGCAGGATTTCCCCTTGCTACTGAGCCAATGCTTTTTGGGAATTAAATGACTCCTTGGTGATAACTATCAGGTAAAACCCACAAACCAGGGGAGGTTCCCTCATTAGAACCATGAGCAAGAAACAATGCAAAGGTGGGTGGAGGATGGCTGAAAATTGTGTCTGAGGGTTGCTTGACTTCCCTGTCCTCCACTCACTCAAAGTGGTTGTATGTAACTGCGGGGCACTTTCTAGGTAGTGCTTGAAAGCTACAAAATCTGTTCCCACGTCTACAGCAGTAATAAAAACAAATGACCTTTTCCTTCCAGCTAATCAAACTGTACTGAGCAGCACTGGAAAACCATCACAACACTTACTCTTTTGGAGGGTTAAGGTCTTCTGGGCGAGCCTCAAAGAACCTGAAGACTTCATCGCACTGTGAAATATGGGGAGGAAGCCGAACCAGCGCCTGCAAAACAAACAGGGAGTGAGAAGCACTTAGACATAAGCAAAGTTTGAAACATGGCCTCAAACGTCCAAACTACCAAGCAAGAGGAGGCAAAATAGTCCTGGCGGGGGAAAGGAATACTCAAGAACAGCATCACTCCTGGCTGCTTACCTGAGAAGAAAGGAAACAGCAAGCCTTGACTGCAAATGTCAGGTAGGAAGCAATGAGTTCAGACAAGCAGTGGATCTTAGAATCAGCCAATGTAATTTATTTTGCCATGTGTTCAAGAGCAGAATTTGGTCCACAAGTGCAAAACCATGACACTGCATAGATAAGTGCTCTGTGGCTGGGACAGTCTGTGACGTGGGCTTGCACAGCACCTCAAACACTGAGGTTAGGGCTTATGGGCCTCGTGTCAAATTCACACAACCAGCACCCACTAAGACAACAGTTTAATGTGCTCCATAAACCTTTCCTTTAAGCACTGTCCACACAAAAAGCAGAGTTTGCTAAAAATACCCCACAACGAAACCAAACAACAATTTGCTCCTAAATTAACAGGAAAGGAAGTTTGATTAAGTGTCTGAAAAAAATGAATCAAACCCAACCAAAACACAGAGAGGCTTTTTCTGCATGAAGAAGGTTGCACAGCACATCCTGGCTAACAATGTCTGTGCACTCGCCTTGGCAGAGGGACACAGACTTGTCACCTTCAGCAACAGCTAAGTACAGTCTGGGCATCAACCACATTATGTTTAAGCGTACTGGAAACAGAGACTTAAGACAAGCACACAAGGCACAAACGCGCTATGAATTTGCTGTTCAGAATTTAGAGCTTGATGGTGCCAAAAGAAGTCAAAGAGCTGTTCCCAGCCCACAGAGATGGGGCAGCAGCTCTCAGTGACATCACTCTGAGATCGCCTCCAGAAATGACAAGCAGGAGAGGAAAAGAGGCTGGACTTCACCTCCGCCTGCGCTAGGTTACATTGAAAATAGGCCACAGGTTAAACATAGACCAAGCTTCTTAGAGTTGCTGTAAACCTGTTTGACAAAATGAGATTGTCTGGCTCTTCTCCTAGTTGAAAGTAGGACAAACAATCTTGAAAGACGGATGAAAAACTGCACCAGAGCTAAATGAAGATGCATTAGGGTGAACAGGTTATATTAACCATGACACATCTGACTGTTCTTGGTCAGACACACCAGAAAGTCCAACCAAAGCACAAAGGCAGGACAGGGCAGTTGGCTACCACCACAAAGGTTTTTAACCAGGCTTTAGAAGTGGCCAGATTTGTTTCCAAGACCACATTTGCTTGGGGATGTGAACGAAAAGAGTTGGAGAAATCCTGCTATGAAACTGCAGGTCTCCAGTATTAGATGATGGGGTCGTGTTTTGAGGTGTTCAGAATTTCAGAGTCAAATGCTTCCACAGCTACAGCTCTCCTTTCCTTTGTGAAGGGATGTTACAAAAACACTAGGAAAATCCATTTGGTATCACTAATCCTGTGAAGAATGAGGCTCTGGCCTTTGGTCATGTGGAATTGCACTACAGAGCTGAAAAAGATGCCCTGCAAAAAGGAAGCAGCATCAGATGCAGAAGCCAGGCAACAGCTTGGTGGGTCCAAGTGCCAGGGTGAGCACCACTGGCAGCTGCACTAAGGCAGGATGAAATGGAACAGCTGGCAATCTCAAGCACTTTAACATAAACAAAGGATGCCCTGGTCTCCACCTCTGTTTGTCCCAGCTTGCCTAAAAGTGTAACAAAGGTGTGAGCTCTGCCATTATTCCTACTGTACATAAACACTTGCATCCAGCTGGCAAACCAGGAGTAACACTGGGAAGTCAGGAAGTGCCCAGGAATAGTAATGATCATAGCATGTTGAAAGAGAAACGCCTCACCAGCATGAGCTAACAAGAACATAAACAACACTTATTCATATGCACCTCAAGCAGGAGACAGCAAAGCAATGCCATCTAACCAACAGTGGATGGAGCTGGTATTTAGCGCTGGCTCTACTGCTCACACCCTTCTTGGTTAGGGCAGGTTACTTAACCTCTTTTCATCAAATTCAGCTGGGATATATCTTCAGTTATCCCCTTACAATGCTGAGCAATAACACTTACCTAATCTGCAGAAAGGTTAGGAGGCTCAGATATTCAATATCTACAGCGTGTTTTGAAATCCCAAAGGGCTCAGTCTTGCGCAGTCAATGGGGCAAGAGCAAGCACTGCAAACGATACGTATCATTGCTAGAGAAACACAAATACCCGAGTTACACCCATTGCAGGGGGTCTCAGCATCAGATGCCTTCTCAAAGAGTCACCACTTCCCTACAGGCCACAGGTGCTCACCCTTCCCAAGAACCAGGCTCCAGATGTCAATACTGAGCTGGAGCACAGAGTGGGTTTTCAGTGATGGAGGAAGGCAAAGCTGCTGTGGAGATTTTCGTTTCTAAATCAAGGGAAGCTTTGGGAAATCTGAACCCCCTCAATCAGTGGTTGGCTGCCTGGAAATCTCCAGAAGCACTGTGGTCCTGCCGAGCTGAAGGGGGATAACTGAAAAGCACCTCTGTGACTCCAAGCTTTTGCAGGGAGTGGATAAAAATCAGCCAGTCACTTCCACACCCAGCCATCCACCTTCCCACCCTGGGGCAGGGCTGGCTCTTCTGCTTCTGAATCATCTCTCTAAGTGCTGCAATTTCCAGCCTTATGCACATAGCTGCACTGAAATCCACCCCACAGTAACTTGCCATTGCATGTTTTTTGGGAAGCTCAGGGGTAAAGTCCAGCCAGTCAATTTTTACTTTTTTTTTTAAGGAACAAAACCCGAAGAAGTGGTAACAAACTCTAAGAAAGGGTAAAAAAAAAGTGCAAACAAGGGTATAAAACCAATCAGAATCCTTCTATTAATTTCTGAATAGCAGCAAGGAGCAGCAACACTGTTTAGCGAAACAAGTGTCTCTTCAGCAAATACTCAACATTCACCATGAACAAGTCAAGGCCAGCAAAATTCTGGTGAGCAAACAAAAAGTGCATTGAGGAGATGAGCAACATCATTGTCACTCTGCAAAGGGAAAATGCAAGGTTCTGGCATTTCCAGCAAGACAGTTCCAGGGCAGAGCTGCAGCAGCCTGAAAGAAAGACTGCAGGGTCAAGGGAAGAAGTGTAAAGACAAAGAGGAACACAGGTGGTAGAAGGACAGAAAGGACAGGGAAGTGACATTCTTCTGGGGATGTGGAAACCAGAGGTAAATACACACAGCTACAAACAGCAAGCATCCAGGAACAGCAAGGAACTTGCACAGGAAAGGCGAGAGATAAAAAGTGACAGCAAGCAGAATTCAGCCTTGCACAAGCATCGGGTACTATCAGTAATAGCATGTTTCCTTGCTTGGCATGCACAGGCGGACGCGCGCTGCTCAGCCCTCATGCATCCCTCAGGAGATAGGCTTGTATGTGTCATTCCAGCCTGTAATGATGTCTGTCTATATTACAGGTTACAGACAGTCTTGCAGAGCAGATGACTCGAAAGGCTATTGAAAAGCTGTAACATGAGGCAGGGCGTGAGCAGGCAGCCATCGGTGCTGGGGATGGCCAGCTACTCTCACAGCACCAGCCCACCTGTGGAAAGCTGCTGCGTGCCACACACAGCAGTCAAAGCCAGCAGAGTACCAACTGCAGGCAGGGGTTCATTGCTTAAGGTAACATGAACTGGAAACTGCTCCATGGGGCTGTATCACAGCTCAAAGGCTTCACGAAATACATGGTATAAAACCCTGCAGGTACTCATAACGTTGTGGGTTGCATTGATGCAGATGTGTTTGTAAAAAACTGATGCACAGATGTGGATGTGTAGAGGTGCGCAGCACCTGTGTGTGTATATATGCACAGAATGGCATTCATCCCACTGAACTTTATGTGTCTTAAATGGGAGACTGCTCACACTTGTCTACCAACTTGAATCATCACTAGAGAAAGAGAAGCATCTTCAGAGGGTGCTTTGTCTACCCCCTGCCATGGGTGTCTGGAAGGGGTGAATCACTGATTGTCTCCACACAGCCTCTAGAGACACTTTGGATGCACAGCTTTTAAATCCTAAGTATCCAGTGGGTTTTTTCCCAGCTCTGCATACAAATACATAGGGCCAGCTCACAATACTGCACAGTTATGACTCCCTTACTTTTCCTCTAATTGTTTATCATTTTCATTAACCTTAGTCACTAGAGCCAGATGTTTGGGAATGGTCATGAGCCCAGAAAGGGGGAAGGTGTAAATAAAATAGATAACTTCTCAGAACAAAGAAATAAATCGTTTCATCCATATGAAAGCACCTTCTGTTTGGCTGAGAGCCTCCAAGACTGAACTAAAGCACTGAAGTGGTGGATGGCAAACACCGACAGTCAGGCAGCGAAGTGGATGAAGAGGGCATGGTGGTGATTCAGACTGGAGAAGAAGTGGGAATAAATAAAGAGCTGAGAGAAGGAGGAAAGAGGGTGCAGTTTGGAAGTAACTGGAACCTGTAAGAGCTTCAGGCATGGAAGCACCACAACACAGTGGAAAATAAGGCTCTGCTCCAGGTGCTGAGAGGAGTGTTGCAAATAATTAACTGTCATTACTGCAGCCAGTCTAAATGCATCAGGATTCTGAAACATGGATTAAAAAATGACAGATCAAGTTTGAAAGTATTTCACTAATGATAGATAAATTTTGAAAGTATTTCAGTTAAACTCCCATTTTTGACCTGGACTACTATTCCATCTTCAATCAAATTATCTTAGTTGTACAATGGATACAGAGAGAAATGTCTGTGTACCTGTCTTGACAGGTTCAAGGATTAAACCTTGAAAGAGAGGCAGGACTGAGAGACCAAGAGGGAGGTAGTTATGTTGGTGACGTATGGTCTCTCAAATAGTGAACATTAATAAAAGAATGACCAGTACTTCCTGGCACTGATGTGACTTGCTCATTTAATTTTTATTTAGGTGGTGTCCATTCAGGTACCACAGAAAAGCCCTAAGCTTCTACTTAAAGCCATATCCAGCTTTATGGGACAGCATGAAGGCATGTGACAAATCCAGGTTAGTGTTTATGACAATGGGATGTTACATCTTAAGGTCTTCCCTGCACAAAGATGCTTCCCTCAATTAGGATCAACACACACAAATATGGAAGTCAGCAAATTCTGGCCTGCGTCGTCCCAGAGGGCTGTGAAAGGACAGAGCGACGGCTTTGTGAACCACTGACCTGAAAAGTTTTTCTTGAAGACAGGATGGTACGTACTGGACAAACACTCACCAGAGGTGTGTTTGAGAGATCAAAAGCTTCATAAATAAAATGCCCCTCAGGAAGGGAGGTCTATGAAGTTGCTCTTTCTTTCACATTGGCAAAAATTCCTAAACAAATTTAGAAAATCAGGCCAAATGGGCCCAGAAGACCTTAAATCACACTAAACTAATTCCAAGACTACAGTTAAGAGGGAAATCATCCAGAGAGACTAATTCCAGTGGGCAGCACACATTTACTGGCAAAACACAATTTGTTTGGTAACTCACTCAGGTTACCAGTAGGGACATCCAGGCTCTGCACTTTCATGTTTACAGATGAGAAAACTCCCGGAAATCTTCCTGAGTATCCCACTCCTCTTGCTTTCACTGCAACTTCAAAGTTTCTTGCAGCCTTAGCAAAACCACTGGCCTAGTTACCTCTGTGATGGCATTTCTCTAAGCTGGTACAATGCCCTGGGAATAACCCAGACATGAGGGGTACAGAGGCCGAAGCTGTAGGGTCCAGTGGCATCATGCCCCTGATACAGAATATTCTGCAGACCTCCCCTTACAGCCAAGTATCCCCACAAACTCTCAGACAGCCTCGGCCTGTTCCTGGTACAGAAACCACAAACACATCCACACAGCAGGAGTAAGACCTGCTTCTCAGCCATGCAAATTGCCACACTGACAGACAGTCTGCAAAAACAAGACAACAAATGGTCAAACATTTGCACCCCCATTTGTGCTGCGGCTTTCCAGGACAGGTGAAATGGATGGAGAACTCTCATCTTGCAAAAAAAAAAAAAATACCATGAACTTTGCATTTGAACCTGCCTCCCTCCTCCTCTGCTGCCACACAGATTCCAGTGGACAGAGGTCTATTGTTCCGTTTATTCATTTTATTATCTCACGTCACACGTACTCCATCAGCTTCACCCACGTCATTCCAGCATAATTCTCTAATTTTTTCAAATTTGTCAGCCTACCCATTTGAGGAGTAACATGGGACATAAGCTTTGAACTTTTATAGAAGCAGGACTGAACTTGTCAAAATTATGCTCTTGCTCTACAGTTCCATACAATTCTCTAAGGAGCCAAAACATCCACTGGAGAAGGGTAGAAAAGCAGAAAACGGATAACACTTCCCAGGAGGTGGGCATGATCCCACTCTCAAGTCACATACATGCACCAGTACCTGCTACAGAGTGGGAAACAGCAGCGAGCAATATTGTTTTATTAGTTAAAAAAAAACCAAACAAGCATTTCTCTTCTTACAACACGAGGGGATCCACTGATCTCACTTCAGCTTTCTAGAAGCTAGCACTGGAGCTAAGCAAGTCACTCAGGTTGCCTCTGTAGCACAGCTGAATGGAGAGAGACCCTGGGTCTATTTTAGGCTGGTAAAGTGAGGCTGTTCTGGTTCAGACTCACCACTTCATTTTCTGTTCCCAATTCACAGTTTCCTGTCATTCCTGGTTAACTTTGTATCAGGATGGAAGAGTTACAGTAAGGTTACAAAGGTCATGTTCCCAGAAACCTTGTAAGTGGTGACCTTCAGCAAAGGTAGCAAGAAAGCCTTTCTGAGTTTTGAGTCTCTGCTAAGCCCCAGAGATTAAATCCTGTCCCCACAGAAGCTCAGCAGCAGAACTACCACTGACTTTACTGTACCATAAAGCTCTCCTTCCACATGCCATTTTCCTAAATTCTTTGTACCTTTGATGTTCAGTGCCTGATTTTCATACTATTTTCAGTTTTGTGGACTTTCATATCCTAAGCCAGGTTTGGAACAGCAATAACATAGGATAATCATTCTCTGAATAAATGCAAATGGGATGAACCATAAATGTTCAAAAGAAAAGCTTATCTCATAAAATGTGTAGGTTTAGATAGGTTGGGAGGTATGAATTGCAACTCTCAGGTCCCTATTTATTTATACAGGTTGCCTACTACGTGCTGTGGGATTTAAGAATGACTGGGTATGTTCTGTGCCAGACAATAGCGTGACCAGCTGCTATTTTCAATTACTCTCTGTAATTAGGAGGAAGATGTAGCAGAAGGCAAAGAAACTGGATCTGATGACATGCAGGACATCATAGTTACTTCCACACTGGTTTTGGAGAGTGGGTACAAGCTTGCTTATTATCCACACTGGACACAAATTAATGTCTGGGCATGGGTTTAGAGTCAAATGCAGGGGATGGAAAAAAAAAGCTTGGCATTGCTTTACTTCCCAGCACTGGCTGAAGAACTCATCTGCCTGCAGCCCAGCTCAGGCACAACCACGGTCATACATGCTCCAATAAGATACATCACTTGGGGATTGAAGAATTAGCCAGGGCCTGCTTTTCTAAAGACATGACACCCCATGCAGAAAGACACTGTGGGGGATGCAGCCCTCTTGAACCGCTCACAGACACGAGATGCAATTCCAGCTCATGCTTTTCAGTGACTATAACCTCTTCAATGCCACCCAGATTTAAACACCTTCTACTAAGGAGTACAGAGGAAAATTAAATAAAAATTACAGTAAACTGCAAATGAAATAAAAAGACACTACATCAGGCACAAGAAATGTATGTGCCAGAGACCATTGGAATAATATTCTGGAGAAGTCACTATAGGTTTGTCATACTTAGTGCTGAGAACCACTGTGGCTGCTGCTGGAGACAGCAAACACCGGGCTGGTGGAAACTGGGCTAACCCAGCACTGCAGGGTCTATGTTCAGAAAAGCAGCATCTATCAATACACAGATTAAGTAAACAGCTTGGCTTCAGAGACGTATCCAGCCATGTCTGGGCAGCAGCAGCAGATCTGAACCGAAGTGAAACCATTCTATGATTCTATGATCTGAGCCAGACTTCTCCAAGAGAGAGAAGAGGAAATGAGGAGAGCAGGAATCACAGCACTGCAATGTCAACAAATGTGCCATCAGCCAGTGCCACAACACATCCCTTGGCCAAGACCAGTGGAGCCCAAGCAGGCCTGGCTGGGTCAGGTCAGGTCTGTCTGGGGCACAGACAATGGGGTCCCAGAGAACCAGCTGCCCCTGGTCACTGCTTTCACTGCTGGACGAGAAAGTCCCTGCTTTCCCCACCACGCATCTGCTGGGTGAACCCTGACATCAGCCAGCCCTCGCCGCTCCTGTCGCCGGCAGTTCCTGTCTGAAGGAGGGCGGCTGGGGACCCAGTGAGACCCTACATATTTCAGAAAGAGCCACTTGGCTGCCAGCAGGAAGACAGTAAACTAATTGTCACACAAGAAAGCCTGATCTCATGAGATAAGACTTAAATCACAGCTTCCTCACCCCGGGGGTGCAGATGGCACGGGTTTCACCACCACCACCACCCCCCAGCACGCCTCAGGCACTTTGGCAATCTGCTTCCAATTTTGGATGAGCAAATGTCTGACTGGAGAAGTTCTTGGGAATGCTTTTTTTCCCCTCCACCTGCTCCTCTGGCTTTCTAAAAATGGAAAGAAAGCCTCATGGGAAATAAGAGAGGAAGTCTGGGGTTTAAATAATGTGCTGACGCACTTGATACCTCCAAAAAACTGGGAATCCTACTGCTTAGAAACGACTTTTATTCTACTGACAGAGAATTAATTATCATCAAATCATAAACTCTAGGCTAGAAAAGAAAGATTAGGTGGCTTAATCTTCTTCTCAACAGAGTCATACTTTTCTGTCCAGCAATAAATTCCCAGGCTTTCACTCATGAGGAAAAGCACTCCTGGAAGACACTCAGTGCTGCACCAACCATCACTGTCCCTCACGTGGCACTGGGGGACAGACAGGCAGGAAACAGAAGAAAACACCACCTTAGTTGGGCCACTTTGCCTGCTCAAATCCGGAATCATCGAGGCCGATGTAGAAATAAAATCCACACTTAGGGCAGGTGAGGCTTAGAGCCTTTACTGAGCAAATGAGGCACCAAACCAGTACATAAAGTTTGCCGGGGAAAATGCTGTGAGGACCCTGGGAGCAAAGAGGAGCCTGCTTCCACCCACCCTGTTAGTCTTGGTGGTGTTTGGGAAGCACCATCCTTCCCTGTGACGGATGTCAGCACTTTCCAGCAGGGAAATCCCAGCGCTGGTGCTGGCCCTGAGCCCCCCAGGCAGGAGGGCTGCCCTGCACTCCCCGGAGCCCTTACCCTGCAGTACTCGTCGATGGGCTTCAGCCTCTTCACTGCTACGTCTCGGACATGGCTCCTCCGGAACAGGATCTTGCCTAAGGAGAGAACACATGAAAGGGGAGGGTTAGGGGCACCAGCTGCCATGAGGGACAGCACAGCAGCACCAAGCAGGCAGGTCAGCAGACAGAGTTTCATCCCTGGCTCCAACCATGGCTGTTGGCATGAAAGCTGGATGACTGCGACCACAGTCCTGCCTGTGTGAGCTGCTTGAAGGGGACCCAGAGACTAAGGGGGCAGAGGCGGGTTTCTGATTTCATCTTGTAGATAACACAGAAGGTTTTGGTTCCCTTGTAGTGATGGCACTATCCTGGAATGGACTGACACTATGTTATGACTTGCTCCTAATTCAGGGTCACTTTGGCATGTCCGTGCTGGCTGTGCAGGAAGCACCCCTGGGCTCTGTCTGCTTCCCACTCAGCTGCTTCCCACTGTGGATGCTCCTGCCTTTCCAGGCAGACAAACCCCACACCCAGCTCTCAAGAAGATACAAGACTGTTGGTGACAGAGCCCTTATAAATCTACACAGAGAAACCAAATAACAAAAGAAAAATAAACAAACTCTTTTTTTGAAACTAAAAAAAATTAATAACCTCTATGTCCTTACTGGATGACATTTCTGCAAGCAGTTAAGATTAAATAAACAACAGGGTTTTGTGTGAAACTGATTGTAACAAAGTTTATCAAAATAATCTAGGAGCTGAGTTACCCCACACACAAGGATGTCATAGAGCTGGTATTTTTTTGGCTAGAAGGGATTATATCTTCATATCCTTTTTTGGTGGTTTTCTTCCCTTTTCCTTTTGTGCTGTATTTCTTTTAATATAATGAGGCAAGAATAAATTGTATGTTCTCCTTGTGGTAGAAGAAAACAGTATCTGCCAGCATTATTTAGTCCATGAAATGTCTATGAAAAAACCCACGATATATATACCACACCCTGCTCCAAACTTCTTCTGCCAACATGCAAATAAGATACTCATCCATAGATTGTGAGATAAGAAACTGGACTAAGAAATCAAATCAGATCCAAAATCTGAATATGTGGCTTTGACTTCGTCACGATAACACAATCTGAGAGGTTAATGAAATGGCAGCCTTTGACAGTCCAGTAGCAGAGGCTCTAAGCACCCTCCAGATGCTGCCCCTTTTGGTTGCCTTTTCCTCCATAGCTGCTAATCTGGGAGGTGTTAAAGCCTTTTGTTTCAGACAGGAGAAAGTGGTTTATCTTTATCCCCAATTCTGGCAACAAAACAGTGTGTGCTGTGAGGTAAAGCCATTTCCTGGTGCCATCAATTTATCTCTCTGGGTTCCCTGTGATTATCTCATTACTGCACTGGTGTTGAGCCATCCCTGTAGGATGTGATGCCTTGTGGTCACAGGGAAAATCTTCAATGGGCGTCTGAGACACTCATCTCAGCTTGAGCGATTTAGTCAAAAGCTGCGGGAGAAGGAAAGTGACACTTCCATCTCCCTGCACTGACCCACTCTGGACACACCAAAACATTCTTACTTTCCTCCTTCTTTGTCAGGTAAATGGCGAGAATTACCAGCCTGAAGGATCACAATTTACTTGTACTGCATAACTGCAGTAAGCTGCTTTTTGGGGGGGAAGGAAGTGGGGGTAGTTCCTTTCCCAGTGCTCCAGAAATGCTGGTGTGGGAGATCTTGGTATTTTTTTTGCAACTTTTATAAATATACTGCAAAGAGAAAGCGACATTTTGGAAACATTCTCACTTTCTGGCTTTCCTGTTTTCAGTTCAAGCCATGAGTCGAAAGTTGAACGGGTGACCATATAAAAACATAAAGGAACCAAAGACTTAAACACATGAAAGATCTCCTGTAAATGCAACTCAGCTTTTCTAAAAGTAATAATAAAGAATGTTATATTAAACAGAGTACAAAAAAGACCCCAGGATATGATGAATCTTAATTCAGTCCTTAAATGGAGATGGAAAATATCAGGACGACTGTGGTGTTAGGACAAAACAGAGCCCAGAAGGTGCTTCCATTTTTATCCCGTCAGCAAAAGGAAGACTTTCCTTCTACTACTGGAAGCTGGAAAAGGCTTGATGAGGCCAGTGGGGAAGATCTGTAGCTGCCCAGTCCAGTATGGCATTCAAAGCTGAGATCTGGAGAAGGCTGGGTATTTTAGAGCACCACGGAGTTGCAGCCAACAAAGAAAAAACAAGAAGAAAAACCAGGACACTCCACAAACACATGCAGTTCTGATGGGCAGCAAGGAGGGACCCCCTCACAAATTCTGGAGGTCCTCAGACAGAGAAGTCTCATTGACAGAGTTACTGAAGTACCTCTAAGGAGGGACAGCTTCCCAAATTCTTCCCAGCTTCTTCCCTTGTCTGGGAAGACAGACCATGCTGACAGAAGCTCAGTCAAACCCACCACAACCGACCAGCAGGAACCACTACAGACCCAGTGGGCATTAATACTGCTCTCTCCAGTTCCCCCTTTTCTCCTAGTCTTCCTCTGAAAGCAAGGGAGGTCCCACAGGACTGGAAAAGGAAGGGAATGTGAGAGACCCATGTTGCACACTCTTTACCTTCTCCAAGTGAGTGCAGACCCCATCAATGGAAAGCCTAGCCTAACAAGGGAGGTAGGGTCACCATAAATCCAGGGAAGGCAGAGAGCTGGGCAGCAGGAGCACATCAGCCAGCAAGGAGCCCTGCGGACGGCACTGGAAGGCAGCATTTCGCCGAGCACCAACATCAAGTGGGGAAGTTCCAGAGTGGCTGGTAAATGCAGAACAGCCCAGGCAATTTCCTCATGAGGGTGGAGTAGTGGTTTGTGTGCCACTTGGCTTTTCCTCTGGGAAAAGCCCCATCTCTAAGGAAGGGATCTATTCTGTGTGAGTACATAGAGTGCTGCTTCCTCTCTCCTGAACTTTAATGCAGCTCTTTTAAGCCTCCTCAGGCACTACAGCCCCATTTTACAGAAGGATGAGTGGCTTTTAACCATGCTGCAGCCCAGCTAGGAAGTGAACAGGAAGTCTGTCTCAATTCAGATGGGAAGTCATAGGTTACATGAGATGACGCTGCCTCATGCAAATATTTCATTCACTGGTGTGCCAGGCTTGGACAGGGCCAAGGGAGGTCTGGCACATGTTAGGAAGGGCTCCGAGGACAGCAGCACTTGGAAAGAGAGATGTGGGAAAGACACAGGGCTCCAGCCCTGCTGCTAATGCAGGATAACAGTATTTATTTTTATCATTTTTTCTTTAAAGAAAATATTATTCCTAGGAAATTAATATGGATAAGAGGCAAAGTATCAGGTTTAACATAGTAGAGGACATCTTAAGTCATCCCTTCATCTCTGTGTATGTGTGTATATATATATATATGTAGTCTTTAATTTCATGACCACACACCTCTTCTCTCACAAGACCTAAGTTTCCTCCTGTATAAACAGCGGGTGCACAAAGTGGGAATAATAAAGCTATGCAGGAGACTGTCTATCTGGCAGCTGCTCATTCTGCAAGCTTAAATGTATCCTCAGAATATCACTTTATTCCTGCATAATCCATACTTGGAGTAACACAGACTTTTAACAAGTGCCACGAGGCCCGAGAACAAACCAGTTAAAATGCATCCGAACACTCTGGTGCTCCCATTAGCCCATAGGCCCGTGCTGAGCACACCAGAAGGGTCCACAGTCTAATGCTTTGAAATAGTCAAGGATGTGGTTTACATAGGGAAGAAGCCCAGCTCCTGGAGGGCTTGGTGACACTGTGGAGCATGGTCTGGAGGCAGGACAGAACCAGGCACCACCAGGCAAAGAAACACTGTGAGTCCCTGTGGGGATGCCTAGGAGGAGAATCCTGTCTTTCCTCTTCAAGAAAGGGGGACATAGGGTACACAGCCCCTACAAGCACAGCAGAGCCAGCCATCAGCAGCCACTGCCCTCGACCGGTGATTTGTAAGCCTCTAAAACAAATCTCCTGATCACACCTCTCACCACCAAGGAGAGGTGCTGCATATCTAGGCCCTGAGACCTTCTAGAGATGGCTTTGTGATCTCCCCATCATCGTGCCAGTGGCTCAGCCCTGAGCTGCCAGCTCTGCTGCTCCTTTGGAGCCAGGCAGTGAGCAGCAGCTGCTGCAGGGGCAACAAGGAGGCAGGGAAAATATTTTTAGCTCCTTTCCAAATCTGCCAGAGAACACATTCACCTCCTGGTCTTGTTCTCTGATTGCTGAGCTTGAGTCTCATTTCCAGGTATGTCTGGGTGATGGATTGGCCTAAGGACACCAATTATTTGATGCAAAGAGCCTCTGCCAGAGACTAAGAGACCAAACCCACTATCAAAAGGATGATGTACAAATGCATGCTGACATTTAATCTTGAATTTCAAGCACCATCACTACACTTCAGAATGCAGTACGTGAAGCAAGCCATATGATAAATACTCTACAGTGGACAGCCTGAAGACTAATGGGAGCATTAAAAATACTCTAACGTCTCATTTGATTTATGTTTGAAAGAGACACGTGCTGCCTTTCTCCAGCTGTGGAGGTTCTGTCAGTTCTGTCTCCCAGCAGAAAGAAAGAGCTCCTGCTTCTGCCTCTTAATGTTGTTCTTGTTACTGTGCTGTTGATTCTCTGCCTTTTTACCTGAAAACTGGGAGGTACCAGGTCTGTATGTATTGCCAAGCAGTATGTTCAACCTAAGATCAACTTCTCAGATCTTGGCAGATGAGGTCAGACTCTTTTTGCAGTTACACTGCATCAGTTGCATCAGTAAACAAAAATAAAGAATTTAGCTCTCGTGCAGTTACAGGTTCTCCTTTTGGGCTAAGCAGCTTCTTCCAGTGTAACTAAAACTATTTTGCTGTTCAAGTATTTTTATGAAGGCTTCTAATTCTTACACATGGCTGTTTGAATTATTTTTATAATCCAAATAAGGCCTGCAATCAAACATGACACAATTTGCCCTCAGCCCATTTAAGCTGTGACATCCACCTCAGGGTCCTGCCAAAACTCTTGGGCATCTGACGCACAATCTATCTCCCAAATGGAGCATTTAAACATGCACTGCCACCTTGCAGTGTAAAACAGACACGTCAACAGCACAACACTATGGAAGAGAACAAAAAAATTATTTTTCTCATGGAAGTACGTGTGATTGTCAATCAGATGGCAATCTGATAGCAGCCAGAAGGGAGGTGTGCTCTTTACAAAATAATATCTTACTTTTAAATGGGGATTCCAGTTTCCATGGATTGTTTCACCCATGATTTCCTGGAGTCACAAAGTCAGTGCCAGGGTCCTAACACTGATGGCATTTGCTCCTGACAAAGAAAGGGGAGGGAAATGATTCATAGTGTTTCCACCGGTGGGAGGGGGAAGGACTTTTTTAATAAGTAGAAACTCGTGACAGTGTCAGAACTGTTGGCTGCACTTGTCTTGCCAAAGAGCCTCAGCTGATAAAGGCCTTTGCTAATCAGCAGGAATTACTATGGAGGGTGACAAGAGGTGATGGAGACAGATGGGGCAGCCAGGAAAGCCACACAAGCAAAAACAATATTGCCGTGAGATGTGGGGGATGGTGGGGATGGTGTCCTCCTGCCCTTGGATCCTGTTTTTGATGTGCATAAGCCGCCATGTTAAAGAAAATAACTGAGAAGCAATAAAGCATGGGAAGTTACATGGCTTGTATAAGACTAGCACCAGGAGGAGAAATCTTCCTCCATTAGAAGTGATAAGCAGAATATGCCCTTATGTGAGTAACTACAAAGGGAAACCAAAGACAGGCAAGTGGCGAGGCTGGACTCCCTTCCAAAGAGGTCCTGCCTCTGAACCTGGCTGTTCTGCAGTGTCTGGAGGGGTGGCTATTATCCTCCGGGGACAACAGCATCAGCTCTAGAGTAGCCTTGCTAGTACACACTTTGCGAATTCAAGCCTCAGGCACAGCTGGAAGGAGAAAAGCCATGAGCACCGATACTGAAATTCAGGAGTGACAGATGGGGGCCATGGGGTGTAAATCTCATGCTGTGTTTGTACAGTGTTTTGCATAAGCCAAGAGCTGCTTCATATTGCTCTATGTCCTGCTGCTATCATCCAAAAAACCTCCTATAATCTCCCGTAATCCCCTCTTCAGATGCCCCAGCAGCAAACCTTCCACATCTCCAAAGCAAGGCAGGAATCGAGGTGTAGGCAAATTATACAGAGTTTGGTCTGAAAAGGGCATACAGAAGTTGTACAAAATTATCCTTTCAATTTCCTCACTATGGGGCAGCTCCCTGTGCACTGGTCTGTGAGCACCAGCAAACCCAGAGATCCGTCACCTCACTTAAAACAACTTTACCACCAAAATACAGCAAGGTAAAGCATCTACCCCATACAAGAGGATCTCAGTATGAGCACAGTCCCCAGAACCCTTAAAACTGAAGTCTGTGAGTGGTTGTAAAACGTTGGAAGTGTTGATTCAGTGGGTCAGGCCTTCAATTTCTGCAGTGAAATCAGTGCCTCCTCGAACTACACAGCTCAGCTTCTCCAAGGTGGAAAGTGAACTCGTGTAATTGCTGGTTGCAAGTGCTACATTATCCGGCAAACAGCCAAGGGCTCTTAATTGCAGAAAGCAGTCAGTGTGTCTGAGGGCAGAGGGAGGAGGGTGTTCACACCTGCAGCCAGCAACACCAGCAACTGGCACACCCTCACCCAGAGGAACCAACATGATGATAATTCCGAGTCCCACAGAGACAAGGAGCCAAAAGAGGGTCAGGTTTTCAAAACACTTGAGAAACAATGCCTTAGGAAACAGCAGGGCTTCCTCATACAGAGGATGCAGGAGTGTCCTGCTCTTTGCATAATCTTTGCTACACTGGAAGCAAAAGGCAAAGATAACCAGGAAAGCCTATGCAGATCCAAAGCATCATGCTTACCTATGCATGCTTCTCCCCTAAGATAAGAATCACATCCACTGCTCGCTTTGTTTCATTTTGTTGAGCATCCTCCAAAAAGATCCATTTCCAAATATCCAGGACCAAGTCATTTAATGTGCAAAAACACTGAGGTTTAAATAATGATCAAACTATCTAGACCCTACACCAAACTGACCAGAGAAACAACAACCACTACATCTCATTGCTGAAACACTTGGTTTTCCTCCTGTATCAGCTGGCGCCACTGTCCTGTCTTCACCAAGGTAGTTAGTGGCTCCTAACCTGTGATTTCCAAATCAGTAGTGCTCCACAGACAGAGCTATGTTCCAGAGCACCTTTCACTCCCTGGGCAGCGTTGGAATGATGTGAATCACTGTACGTTGGCCCAACAAGTTTGGGAAGCAGCAGTTCCTGTAGGTATTTCGCATTTGCTGGTGAAAATGGTTGTTTCATCTGAGCTACTTCAGTGCCTGACCCCTGAGAAGGAAAAGGCTCTCAAATGCCTTCGTGCCACATTAACCATAAAAAATACTCTTCCTAAAGGGCAAGACCATGCCCCCGTAGCTATGCTAACAGAACTCTTCCTCTGCTCTTTCCAAACCCACATCAAGTACCATCTTGCTCACTGGGGTCTGGTAAAGTCACCAAGAGTCTTCCTACTGACACTTAGTGGTATGGACCCTCAGGAAAGGACCATATGGTCCCACCTCAATCTTTTAAAGCAGGAGCCTTAAGGAACAGAGCCTATTAAAAAATTTGCACTGTCTCATGTCATTCATGCAGGAGTTGGTGTGACACTAAGCCTGAGACACTACCCCAGAGGCCCTGGGCCAGCACCAGCCTCGCCAACAGGGAGCCTTTGGGCTACATCCACTGGGATAGGAGACCCTACAGCAGGGTCACTGCAGGGAGATGGATGTGCACCACACCCTTGCCAAACTACACTGGAAAAGCACAGTAAGGTCCCAGCCACATCCTCTGGCGTGATGGGCAATAACACTGCTTGGGAGACTCCACCCTTAAGCTGGTTGAGAACTGGAGCTGTGAATAAAATAATATTTGCACTCATACCACGTAGATCAAAGTTATTATTACAGGGAGGCTGGTCATGCAATAACGCAGTGCCACAGCGTGTATTCTTACAGGAACATTGCAGGTGGAAATTGAAGGGTAAGGATGCAAAGGTGGCTTCACAAGGTCACAAAATGAGCACACACTAATGAAAGCCATACAGCCGGTCCCTAGATCCCTCTGTTGATCACATGCAGAATGAAAATACTTGCTATCTAGGGACAGAGAAATCTTCCTGTTCATTTATTCTAATAGAAAACAAATTCTAAATTTCTGCCACAAAAGAGGCAGAACTCTCTCCAGTGGAAGACCTTAAGTCAGCTGTCAGGTTACACATGTCCCATATTGTAGGAGGTGAAATTCAGTAGTCAGATTGGCAGGGACAGTGCTCCACAGAGCAGCTGTGGTATTTGGAAGGCACCAATTAACACAGAAATTAAACAAACAAACAACATGGCAGCAAACAAACTAGGTGTCTGTGCTTGTTAGAGGCTGGAACTCACCAGCTAGGATTTCAGAGAGTGGTAGTAAGAAATGAAATCCCCTGTGCTTAGCAAAACAGAGCACTGTTCTTGTTTCCTAAATCAAAGTGCTCTCCTGGGGTCCTCCAAGTGAAACTGCTGACTAGTTTTAAGCTGAATTTTCACCAGATGACAACAGGTACAGAAGAAGCTGCTGAACGACAACCAGACCAAAACTGGCCGGTCCCTAAGTCAGGAAGCTCATCTACAGACCAAGACACCATCTCAAACCACAGACATCGTCCTCTGGTTCCAGACACATCTCTTCAATATGTCTCACTTTTAAGTGTTATTATGACAATCTCTGGTAGGGATTTCCTCTCTGCCTGCTCTGATCCCTGATAAAGCTACTGCTGTTTCAAAGGCTCACAAGCACGCACTTTAAAGCAGGGATGACCAGTTTCTGTGTTTCAGAAGAAGGGAGATAGGCACTTTTATTTCCAGCATATGTTGGGACTCTTACTGGCGCAGTCACCTTTGCACCAACCTGTGCCAACTTTGAAGCCAGACCTGCACTCCTTGCCCTGCCTCCCCTGAGCCTGCAGTGCAACAACTGTGCCCACAGGTATTGATTGGACCTGGCTGAGATGGAGATGATTTAGCAGCAGAGCATGGTGCTGTGCCTTGTATCTGTAGCTATAAAGGTGTTGATAACACCCCAGTGTTTTGGCTACTCCAGAAGCAGCACTCGCACAGCCTCACCGCTGTCTCTCTAACATTACCAGCCTAAGAGCCTTGTCTCTCTAACCACCACCAGAAGGCTGGGGTGGGCAAAATCTTGGGAGGGGACATAGCCAGGACAGCTGACCCAAACTGACCAAAGGGATATTCCAAACCATATGACATCTTCTCAGTACTAGAGGAGAAAGGAAGGGCATTCATTATTTATGACACTTGTCTTCCAGAGCAACCATTACACATAATGAAGCTCCACTTCCAGGGAAGTGGCCAGGCATTGCCTGCTGATGGGAAGTAGAGAATAAATCTTTTGTTTTCCTTTGCTTCCACATGTGACCTTTGCTTTCATTTTATCACACTGCCTTTATCTTGACCCACTAATTGTTTTTTCCCATCTTATTTCCCCCCTGCCTGTCCTGCTAAGGAGGAGAGTGATATAGCAGCTTGATGGGCATCTGATGTCCAGCCAAAGTCAACCCATCACATCACACTGCCTGATGAAACAGCCTTCGGGTCAGGTCTGTGGCCAGGCCATCCAGTAGCACCTCCTCTCTAACTCTTGACCATGAAGCCACCCCTACTGCTCCTTCCCAGCTGATGGATGCAGGGCAACCCACTCCTGTGGCAGGCAGAGGACACAATGGCCCATGTGGGCACAAGCAGCCTGCACCAACATGAGCCGGTGTCCGGTCACTCGGCTTCCATGGGACAGCAAAGCTCACTCAGACTGCTCCACCTCGGCTGCACGACTCCAAGCACTCACACCAGCACTCATCACGGCTCAGCCGATGCACAGGAACAGGGAAATGATTTTATAATTACTTATCTGATAACCAGCCTCCTTCACCCAGCTCCTCCGTGTGTGAGCACGTCAGCTGCTTCCAGCTCAGGCCACTTAATGCAAACTACGCTCAAGTGTGACTTGGCACCAGCAATGCCTGCTGCTGCCAGAAGACAGTGGAGGACAATCTGAAAAATTCCTCCCAGTTCCTCCACGTGCAAGTAAATGCAGTGTTAAGGCTGCAAGAGGACACAGCTGCTGCCCTGGACCTCAGGATGCTGAGCATCTCCAGCTTTCCAGGGCCACCTTCTCTGAGGTTCAGCAAGGAGCTTATGTGATCAAAGGAGGAAACAGCACTGTCAGATGTCAACAGCTTTGCCCACTGCAGAATAAAAAGCCCCTTTCAGAGATTAATGCTCTGAGCAATTACTCACCCCATGAAAGGAAAAGTGTCTTCACCCAAGGTGACACCAAGACCCCAGGACCATGCACACTTTTGTTTCCCTTTCACAGTTAATATGGGCTTTTCATTTCCCAGGGAGAAGAAAAAAAGGTGGACTGGAAACTAATGTTTTGCTATTTTTTTATTTTTAATAAGGATCGCTGGGCCAGCAGCATAAAAACATGAAAACAACCCCAACTTTATTGCTAAATTAAAGAAAAAACACTAACATGAATAGGCACAGAAATCTGAATTAGGAATGTGAGCTGGTAATTACCCTTTTGGGCCCTGATTAATTGCATTTGAAGCCACAGAGACACTGAGCCGCCAAACGGGACTGACTGCTCACAAAATCCACCCCACAAACAAACCTGTCTTTCTCTCCCTGTGCCACCACACAGGAATGGCAGCTCCCCAAATGCTGTCTGCCTTTGTGTCCTGGTGGGCAGTGCTATTCAGGTCTGGATGGAGATACAAAGTCACACTATTGGGTACCTCAGATAACCCCTCTGAGGTGGTCCAGCCTGCAGACTTGTGGTCTCCCAGTAGAAGGTCAGGAATGGACAGATGCCATCTCCTCCACCTCTAGATGGAGGATCACTATCTGTGTGTTTAGCTGCAGCAATTCAAGAATGCAGCTCCACTAGTGGCTATTACGTACTAAAAAGGGACAGAAGATTCCATCCACTTTGTTGCACAGGTGTAGGAGCGTTGCATTTGGTTGGGTCAAAGATCTCTGTAATCCAGCTCCCTGTCTACAAGAGTGGACAGTAAAAGATAGGCAAGAAATTCAAGAACAGGATACATGTAATGAGATCCTTCTTGTGATCCACACTTTCTATTCCTGCACAGCAGAGCTTAGACATTTTGGGAATTAGAAAATAACTTTCAGCAACCAATGTTGGCTTCATCCTATAGAAACTGCTCTAACACATTTTTGAACCCACAGATTTTGTGGTCCCTACAGAGTCCTCTGGAAATGAATTTCATAATTTAACCACACAGCTTGTGATTTCATACTTCCTTTTGTTCACTTTAAGCTCGCTTTTCTGATTTCACAGGCTGCACCTGGATTTTGCATTCTGAGAAACAAATTTAATCATGTTTCCCTCACTCTCTCAAATTTTTGATGATTTCACAAACTTCTACTCTATCCCAACCATCGCCTTGTTCAAGACTGAAGACTTTTAGTCTATTTATTCCTGTCCTACAAAAGCCAATTCACCTCTGTAATCACCTCTGTCATCCTTCTCAGCACCTTACTTTATTATGTACATTTTCTGCAAGGCAACACCAGACCTGCACACAGTATTCACAGCATGGGGAAATCTTGGATTTCCACAGCTGAAGCTCTGTGTTTTATTCCCCATTCTTTGCCTAATTCTTTTTAACACCACCTTTGGTTTTCTGACTGCTGCTGACTGTTAAGCTGCAGTTTTTATGGAAACACCCTCTGAGCTTCTGAAATCTCCTTCCTAGACTGCAATGGTTCTTCTCCCCCCTGCCCTCTCCACTGCTTTGTGCAAGTGTATATTTTTTATATACCATGTATATTATGAGATCCTCCTCCAATGTTTTTCAGTCAGCTCCAAATTTGAGAATCCTAAGTGAATTTTTTGATCAGCCAAGTTAGTTATATTGCTAGCACCTCCTAGACCAGATCATTCAAGAATCTCTGCTGGTAACTCCATCTATCTTTTCAGGTAGGAAGTTTTTAAGTCTTCATCCCCAGAGGATGCATTGTTTTAAAATGTAGGCTCATTGACACCTATTAGCTTTCAATCCCCTATTTTAAAAAGTTTCCTCTAACACTTTTATTTCAAATGTCAGAAACCAAGGATTGTTGTCAATGTCCTCAAATGCCAAAGCATCCATCCTTAAATGAAGGCTCCAACCTGGCAGAAAATAAGCTTACAGCCTATGTCAGTCATACATCAAATAACAAGAAAGGCTGTTAATATAATTATCTTCTTATTCCTATTTTGGGAGGCACAGTAGGTTTTGATGGATCTGGAAGTAATAGGATCTCTTAAGCCATAATTTACGAGCACGTCTGTCTTGAACAATTTTCCACATGGGAAATTAATCACATTCTGCCTAATGGGAGGAAAAATATCCCTTTGCAGTTTGAATTGGATTTGCCATGGTCAATTGGATGTGGGATTCTTCTTTATCCCTACTCACAATCTGAGGTGTAGTGTTGCCATCCAAGATTCACTGTGCTAGATTCCACAGATGAAGGTATTTCACTGATGGGTGATACTTTTATGCAATGCCCACAGTGACATAAGTCAAATATACCAGCACGGCACAGCCACAGAATGGGATTGTGACAGGTGTCAGGAACTGTAGATAATTATTGCAGAAACTACATCCCAGTAAATTTCAGTGGCAGCTGCTCTATAGTCCACACATACTTTGGTGTTAGTCCTCTGAAAAATAAATAATTGGGCCAGATTTAGGAAGCAGGCAGCACATCTCCCTTCACCAGCAGACCAACACAGATCACCTGTACCCAGCTGAGGTGAAATGGCTCACCTGCCACTCAGGGGTGTACTCAAAGACTCAGTTCACGCCACCATGGACCCGCATTCCGATTTCAATGTGTGAAACAAGTTTCCAAGTCACACAACTTCCTAAAAGAGTCATGGTTCTCGGACTTGTACCTGTATCTCAGGTACAGCAGAAGCGAATTTAGCTGAGGCAATGGGTTGCATACTTGAAATAACAACACCAGAAGCTCCTCTTGGTACAGAAGTGCAAGACTTCTCAGCAGAGTCACTTCCCCATCCAAAGACACAACCCTGGGCATGAGGTCCTGGGAGATGTGACTGGATGCTGAAAGTCACTAAATGCTGGAGCAGTGCTGCAGTTCTGAATGACACGACAAGGTGTCAATGGCAGCTCAAGGACTCACAAGTCTCATGTACCATGTAGACATTTATTCCTGCAGGTAAACTCCTGGAATTCACCACAACTAATTGAATTCAAGGTTCCTCATGTGCCAGGCTAATGACTCATCTGGAGGCTGGCTGTTCTTTGTACCTCCACTGGCAGTCAAAAATGAACTGTCCAGAAACTGGGGCTGGCCTTCCCTAGAGCTTTTACTGAAATCATATGCCAAACTTCAGGTTTAGATTTTAATCCCCTCCTGTGTCATCATCAAAAACCCATTGTGCAGAGCAGATGTCCTGGTGCCGATTCATCTCCACTGCGTATCTAAGAGACACACTTCTTGGAAAATCCCAACTTGTTTATGGTTCCAGTGGAAAAGGGGTGAGAGACTCGGAAAAGGTGATGGAAAATAAACCAGGAAACTAACACATCAGCTGGCACTGAGATAAAGAAGGTGTTTCCAGGTAGCAGGAAAAGACCCGTGTCTCTGGAATCCCTTGACTTTGCCATTAAGAAGCAGAACATAGAGTCACCAATGTTTTTTTAAGGCTGAAAGACTAAAGGAAAACAGGATGGCTTAAAGTAAAAAAGGAGTAATCGTATGACTGGAAACTATGAGTGCCCCTAGCCAAGCACCCAAAGGAACTAAGTAATGTTCATTAGTCAGTGACTTTATTGGTACTTGGGACTTTCGACTTCTGAGCAAGATTTAGACCAAGAAGATATTCTGGGGCATGCTACTCTATTTATGTTTGGATGGAATTCAGCCTCACCCCACGTAATATTTTTCCATGCTGATTTAGGCAGAACCAGCCCTCACTTTTTTCCTTTGCAAGGTAAGAGTGGGTCCCCTTCTTGGGATCAGCATGGTGGAAATGCCACTTCCCAACCAGCAGCGTGAGGGCAGAGGAGATGGCTGAAGAAGAGTGGTTCTCTTGCAAAGAATCTAAAGATATTTCCCAAAGCCTTTATTCCCAGAGCAGAAACCCACTGTCCCAGGCACAGTACAAACACAAGACAGTCCCTGAGATTAATTTGTTCACAACCAAAATGCTAGGTGTTCCACTGTGGCTTTTGAACAAATTAGTAAGGAGCAGAGAAGTGTCGAGCACCTGAATTAACACTGGGCACCTGTGCAAAACAAAATCCAGGTCATACCTCAAAATTACCTGACTGCAAGAAACACAGAGCATCAAAGGCCACTTCTTCAGCAGCTTGGTGATGCTATACCTGCCACAGCAATGGTGGGCCAGATTCAACTACTACTAAGAGCCTGTGAATGAAGGGATGGTTATGGAAAGAGAAGGGAAGTGGGACCAGTGGAGCCAGTGGGACCAGTGGAGCCCAGCAGAGAAATTTCTCCGGCACCTAAGAGCTCACATGATGCAGGAGAACCTTCCACTGCACACATCCGTAAAACAGACAAAAGAGTATTCCTGCTGAGTTACATAAAACCATGTGGCTGCAAATGGATTTGAAAGATTGGGCTTTTTCCTTTTAGACAGACAAGAAAGAGGAAATAAAAGCATTTCTTGCAACTGCTACAATGATTGCTCTGTGACATGAGGCTTTCTGAATGCAGTATTCATACACGTACACTTGAAAGAGCACATGCAACTGAGGGACTGGTGTTGTGGTGACACAAATTATGCTGGTGCCACTTACAAATCAGAGTGGTGTTGTCCAGAAACCATGAAGTTTTGATTAAAAACCAGAAGCAGCTTAGGAAAACACTAGATTTTGACAAGTTTCTACTGCTGGGTAGACCACCTCTTTTTGAGGCTGAGATCTTACAACCACTAACAACTGACCCTTCATGTCCAATTGCTGCGCACTCTGAATTAATCTTCATCACAATCTTTTCACCATGTGGCTCCAAAGAACCAAATTACAGAAATACAGCATGAGAGCTGCAAATCTATCACCCTGATTCATGGTACAATCAACTCTACCTATGGTACTGCTGGGGAAGTCTGTTTAATCTGTAGTTACAGACTTTCAAAGCGGTGAGTCCTCATCTCCTCAGGCCATCCAAAATCACCTCTCCAATGCACTATGACAAGGAAGGAGGATGCACATTCAGTACATTTAGGACATGAAGAAAAGTTTAGGTCTTACTCACCATCTTATTTTTTATGTTATTTATCCAGAAAAAGTACCAGATGGATCTTTTTCACAGGTGTTTGTCTTGTTCAGGAGGTGGGTTTTTTAAATTTTCCTCTGGATGACTCTGTTTTCCACATTGCTTATTTTAGCTCATATTTTATAAATTTTTGCTCATGTGCCAAGAGGGCAAGACTGGTGCATTTCAGATACTGCAGTGGAGATTAATTAAATAACTATTGAAAAAGAGGGCACCGACATGAGCTTTTTGGAAATGCAAAAACAAAGAATCTAACAAATTTCTGATATTTTGAAGGCATACAGAACATTTTATTTTTAATGACAAGCAGATCAGTCTCCTGCAATCAGATCTTTAGACAGCTCAGCTGCCTGGGAGTGATTCAGGAGGGTCACTTCTGAGTCAGCTCAACCAGTCAGATTGCTTTAGATCATCTTATAACCCCCAGGAAACCTGCATCGGTAACGAACCACAGCATAAACCCAGAGCCCCCAAGGAACCAGAGGCAGCACAAATGGGGAAAAGAAAAAAATTTTCTTGGCCCTTTCCAGGCATTGCAATAGGGAAACGCTGCAGAAAGGGAAGCAGGTATTTCCAAATGGAAAAGCCATTAATGAGAATAGAGTCTGGCCCTAGGACTCGTACGGATCAGAACCAATCTGAGTGACATCGGAGCTGGTGTCTCATTGCTGTGAGTGAGAAACCAGCCCGGCTGCACCACGAGATTAGAAACACATGGGGCATCAGTGAGCCCCTGGGGGACAGCAAACCATTCCAAGCCACAGATGAGAGGAAAAAAAAGAGACGAGCACGGAAGGGACAGTCCGACAGTCCCTTCATCACGTGCTGGCATTGAGATGGACCCAGAGGACTTCAGAAAGGGACACAAATACCCGCACTGGCTACTCTGCAGCAACACAAGGACCTGCGTGTGGCTCATGGGGCTGAGGAAGCCAAGAGAAGCTGTGTCCTTGTGCCGGAAACAAGCTACGTGCAAGGACAGAAGCAAGAGACAGAAGTTAATGAGACTGAAGAGGATTATCCACTCTCCCCAAGGGTCCACGGGTAAATACAGGTTTTCCTGCAAGAATACTGCCACTTAGGGTGATAGCTTTCCTTCCATTGTACTAAAATAGCTAACCAATTTGAAACAGAAGTCAAATTTCCAAACACACATGCACAAACACACACCAGGAACACATTGACACTTCAGAAATCAGGAGTCAGGGTCAGATGACACTTGGGCTCTTCTGAAAATTTCCTGCTGGAGCCTTTCACACTGTAAAACTACCCTGAAATAATCTGAACACTCCAGGCGGAAGAGCCAGCTGCTTCCCTAAGTCAGCCTGAGACCTGCTCTTGAGATCCTCCACTTGCTCACCCAAAATAATCATGTTCTTGGGGAGGAGGATTTCACTGCCTTCCCCAAGATACAGAAAAAGACCAGTTTGTGACCCCCATATGCCAATAGGAGGTTCCCTGTCTGCACCAGCCTCTGCTTGCATGAAGCTTGGTTTTATGAGCCTGAGAGCATTGCTTTGAAGAAGGACAGAATGAGAGACTATAAATCACTTGGGAAAAGCACTACTTGGCTCTCCGGACACCCTTAGTCCTACACCCACACTCTTCTTGTGTAGTACCAATGTCAAGAGAAACTGTGCCCTTGGCAGCCTAACCTAAAACAGACTTCTGTGGGAAATAGCTGGACACTGCCAGGGTGAGGAACTGGTGTCCCACCACCTCCCCCCCTTCAAAAATCACAGATCACCCTGAGCTGCCCTGCCAAACTCCTCAGTGCTCTGATGCCGAAATCCTTACTCCCTCCTTGCACCCACCACCCTCCTGTCCTCTGAGGCTGAAGCAGTGAATCCTTCTCTCTTTGTTACACTACTGTACACAGCAGCAGGCAAGAAACAGTTTTTCCTTCGCAAAGGAATCAATTCACTGTAATGTAGTAATTTCACTCTCTGGTAATTAAAAAGCTTAAGCTCCAACTCACACTTCCAAGCATTTGCTCAGATGGGAGGAAAACTAACAAAAACAGTCAGAGCCATCACCAGAACCACCCCCGTGAAAGCCCTAATTCCCTATATTGCTTTAATTAAAAGTGGATGAATAGCAATCTCTCAGCCCAGAGACCTTTAAGAGAAATAAAGTCAATCTATAGGCTTATGAAAATAAAACAGAAGGATGGAAACAAACACAAAAATCCTGCCAGTTTTAGGGCTTACCAGAGGATTATAACATCTGGACTCTCTTTTCAAGGGGAGGTGAACCGAGAAAAGGATGGTACAGAGAGGACACAACCACCCCTTAAAGTCAGTATTGTGCACAGGGAGCTGTTGATGGAAGAAGAGAAGCAGAAAGCTGCAGAGAGGCAACAGCCTTGCCCACACATTTCTGTCTTCATGGCTGCCGGGAGGAACACTCCTATCTGCTGACACCACAGAACAAAGGACCTGGTTTAACTGCAAAAAACCAAAAACAGGCCCAGGGGAGAAAATCCAAATAGATGATGAGTACAGCTGACCTCCAGTGAAACAGAGAACAAGTTGGGAGGAATAATCTAATCCGTAAAAGCTAAGTATTCATCATCACTCTTACAGCAAGAGACCACCCTGCTCCAGAGGACATCTGCAAACAGATGTGAGCACAGAGGCTTTTAACGCAGCAGTACCACCAGTCAGGGCACAGGTAACTACAGAAGGACTTTACTGCTGCAGTATTTAAGTGCTATACAATGTTTTATGGATTTATTCTTCCATTGCCACAGGGAGACATTGCAATTCTAGTTTGTCTCTCTTTTCCCCCAATACAACATGTGCAGAGAGTCTGGGGATAGATTTGGACCCTCTTTCTTCTACTTGAGCCTCCAGATCTTCTGTTTCCTATTTGTAAAGAACTTCTGGCAGTGGGGAAAACTAGTGACACATCTTGGGCAGAAGTAGTAACTAAATATGGGCTTAACAAGTGATTCCCAAGTTCATACCCTGTGGTAGGGGGACAGAGAGAAATTGAAACCAAGCCCCCGAAGTGGGCCCCAGCCCCCCTCAACTGGTGCCATGTGCCCAGGGTAAGCCTGCATGGTACTGAGTGCAGGACATCATCTCAGGCTTTGCTGGAGCAGTGTGGACACACACATGCACACAGTGAACCAAACTCAATTGCTTTTCCACTTGGGCCAGAGAAAATTAAAACCTTGTGAAAGTCGCTTTGTCTTAGAAAGAAAGCAAGTTTACTTTGCTTAGCTTTACTACAACTTAGCCTTCTTATCAGTCTGATTTTATTCCTAAGTCATTTTAAACCCTAGTATCATATAATCTGGCAGCTACAGTGATGGGTTTTACGCAGAAAAACACAGGGAAAGGGTTTTCAAGAGCAGTCAGACCCGCTGTGACTGCTCCTGCTGAAGTCAACAGTAAATCCAATGATACCAGTGGGAGCAGAGGTCAAGGCTGAGCAGGCTTGACACTACAGAAACTTATGGGTGGGATTTTCAATCTCTTCAAAACCGATTACTAATAACAAAGTATATTAAAAGTAAAGAGCTAAGTTGTGACCCTGAAAATATTTACATATGTGCCTAGCTCACAGATTGAAAGTAATCATGGGAGGCCTGATTTCTCTCACTTTCTTTAATGAAAGCCAGGAATAAGGGCCCAGATGCGCAGAAAACCTTGGCTCGTGGAGAGGGTCAGTTACAATGATTTTGGTGGAATTACTCATGCTCTGTAGAGACTTAGAGCAAAGGCAGACACACAGCAAGACTCCTTAGAAACACCAGGATCTTCCTAAGCCCTCAGCCAACAGTGACATGCAAACACACCAAATGTGAGAGAGGACTTTTTGGGCTGTGATGGTGCTGGATAGCACAGCATTAAAATCCACTCTCTTCTAATCGACTGTAGCAAAACCTGGACCAGAAAATGAAGGCTAGTTAAGAAAAACTGGAGGGGTGTGCGTGTTTTATTATTTGTGCAGATCTGACATTGTGACATGCACTAACCTAACTTCAAAGGATGAAACATCATTACTACAAAGCATTGCATTGAGTATAACCATTTCCAGGCTATTATGCAAGGCCAACTGAAATAATATTATGGGTACAGGATTATTCTTGTTCTCTATTAATCCCAGGAGGAAGAGGGATGTGACTTATTTTCTCATCCTGACAAATCATCTCAAGACACTGCTGAATCAGACATGTTTGCAGCTTAAGAGGAAATAAGTAAAAATGTTCATTTTATGACAAACTTTTATTACTAAGTTTGAAGATTCATTAACAGGAATGTAAAACTAAACCTCATTTAAATCTCCTCATTGTTCACAATATAAATCCTTAGATTGTGTAGTTACACTGGAATGAGAAAAAAAAAGATTTAGGGGAGGTGACCCTCCCAGCTATTTGTTTCCAGGCAGTTTCACTCCCAGGTTCCTGTACAATACAGCAGTCTTCCCTGCAAACGTTTCAGGGGAAATGCTTTACTCGCATAAAGGCTGCAACTGTTCCCACTGCAGTGAAGCCATAAAACTATTGCAGTTGAACCAAAACCTGATAACAGCTTAATGGCATAAAGCAATATTTGGACTAAATTGAGCCTGATCATATCACTCTGAAGTTCTTTTCCAAGTTAAAAGGCTTTTATTTATAGTCTTTACTTACACCCAAGAGACTTTGACATATTTTAACTAACCTGCCTTCCTTGTCTTCTTAACCTTGGTCCCTTTCCAAGAAAAAAGATGTCATCTGACCACGAATGGGGTTTGATTTCCAGCAGCAGAATTAACCCACAACAAATCCCTTGTGTTTATTCACTGAGTGACGGTGCATGTTCTGGGGAGTGAGTTCAGCCAGTATTTCCTTGATGAAAGGGGTGAAGGGCAACAGGCTGGAGTAATCTCTCCTACCACATCAACCACTTCCATGAAACAAATCTTTGAATCCCACCTTTTCCAACTCTTCTGGTTTCACAGACAGCACTGGGAGAGAAGACTACAGCAAGACCCACCAGAGGATTGGTGTCACTCCTACTGGGACCCACTGAATCTCCTCACACACATCACCCCATGCTGACACAGTCACCTCAGGCTGCTGCACTGAAGAAACATGGCTTAGACTGTGCAATCCTGGCTACAAACACAAAGTGGACAAAGCAAAGCACACCACAGCCTTCCCTTCACCTGCTGGGTACACACAGGAGGGACTTGAGAAATGCCCCAGTGGTCAGATACCATTGCAGCCACCACTGCAGCCAAGGGGGGCCAATGCAAGGACAACTCAGCAGTATTTAAAGACCAGAGAGAGTCAATTCACCCTCTCTTTGACAGGCATGGAAAAAATAACATCTTTGTCTAGGGTGAGGGAAAGAAATTGAAAACAAGTATTATATCAGGTTGAACAATGTCATGACCACAAGAAAAGCCTTTTCCTGTCTCTGAGGGTTTTTTTTTTACTTGTGTCCAAGAGTCTTTTCAATCAGATCTGTCAATGTGCCTCCGAGTGCCTCCTCTGCTCACAACAGCGTTCACGTCTGCTCCAGACCTGGCTGGTGGTGGGCATGTGACGTGGTGATGGCAGCACACAAGATGCTGCAGTCCCCAGATCCTGGACACCTCAACTGCCTGAAGCAGCATTACCCTGGAATGCTTTGTGCCTTCATTTCCCCAACACCCTTGCCATGGCTGCTCTGCTCCCTGGGAACGAGCAAGGGTACCTTTTAGCTCACTAGCAGGCATATCTCACTATCTGGGCTTTGTCAGACTTCGTTAGACCAACAAATGGGAAAGGAGGCCCAGGCAGGCAATTCAAGCAAGCTTTTAGTGGCTCAGCAGCACATCCCTGGCTGTGGGGAGCAGCAGGGAGCAGGTGGGTCAAGCAGGGCAGTATCACACTCCAGCAGAGCAGCTTTTGCTTGGCAGACAGTGTCCTTCTTCCAGCTGCAGGCAGCCCACTGGTGACTCTCCCAGCCCCTGTCACCATGTGCCAGAGCCAGCAGCAGGGGACCCCTTCTTCTCCCAGACCCTGGAAGAAGACAGGGTCTGGGACATTGTGCAAGAGTAAATATTTATGTAGCCAGGGCCTTCCTTTCCCTGCCCTATATTTTCTCCCCTTCTTAAAATGTCACAGATCAGCTGTTTCCATAATTGTGCAGGAAATGAGTTCCCTGCTGGCTGGCAGCTTAACACTCACGTGTGCTGGGTCTACTGTAGCTGCACTGCTCACCTCTGCTGCTGGCCCCTGCATCCACCCAGGATCTTTGGAGGATATGGCCAGAGGGGAAATGGGACAGTCAGGGACATGGCCACAGAGCCGCCTGTGGCAGTCCTTCTCACAGCTGCAGCGCAGAGGAACCCCTATTCCCTGGTCCACGGGTCAGATCAGGATCCCGGGAGACCCGACACTCTGTTTATGCCGCTTCAGAGCAAACATCCAAACCAGACTAACAGAGTTTCCTGCCTGCACACAGCGGCGAGCGCACTCAGGAAATTCAGGCGTATTTCAAGCTTGCGACTTCTTCTTTGTTCTTCGGACAAAGCCTCGTTCACTGGAGATGTTGCTAAAAGGATTATTATCTATAGGAGACTTCTTTTCCCAAGAGGAAATCTGCTAAACACACAAATCTGCATTTGCTGTGTTTTGTAGGAGGTGGGATTAATACAGCAACATTCTTCCTTCTGCTCTCCGCCTCTAATGATTTAAATAGACCAGCCATGACGACACTGCCCTGTGGGAATAGGCCCAAATGCCTTTCTCCTGTACTCTGGTCTGATGGTTTTACTCCTTGCCTGAGATGATACCAAACTACCCAGCATTTGGTGAGAAGAGTTGGAAGAATTTGGGGGGAATCACATTTAACTGTGCACTCAGTGAAAAAGTGAAGTCTGTCCACCAGCCCGAACACCAATAAAACCCCATCATGGGCAAACCAGATTGCAAATGTTTTGCTTATTCCAGGTCAGCCCTGTGCTGTTGAGAGCCCTGAATACAACAAGCACCCTGCAAGTCTGAACTTACTGATGCTTAGGATGTAAAAGCAGAAGGAATGTAATTTTCTGCTCTTTATTTAGAGGTGGCAAAACCCTGATAGAAAACGACATGGTAGAAGTGCTTAACTTCAGACCCACGGAAATTTGAGGGCAAACATTAATTACCTCAATCCTGTGTACAAGCCTGGGGCCTGTATTAGCACCTCTCTGAATGGAAGAAGCTCAAGAGGATTGAATTTCCCACTTCTAGGACTTACTTTCCTTTCCTCATCTACCTACCCCTGGTTTCCTCTAATTCCCACGTTATTTCCTTCTCTCTACCTCAGCTTTCCCTTTAAATGGGACTAAACTCTAAAAAAGAAACCCCACAGGGGAGTAGACACTGCCATGGGTTATTTCATTATAGTGAAAATAGATTAAGTTTGGCAAATCCCTGCCTGCAGTATCCCCCTCACTCTGCTCCTGAGTATAAAGATCCCCTTATGAGTAACGACAAACATGTTCATGAGAGCCTGGAAAAAGCTGCATTGGGGAGCAGGGAGGTCTGCAAACACACCAGACTAGAGAACATCACCACCTAAAAAGCTCAAGAGATAGAGAAAATAAAGTAGGAGAAATCAAGCAGCAAATTCCCAGGTTCATTGTTTCCAATCCACTGGAAAAAAAAACCCTCATAACCTATTTTAAGCATGTGAGTGTATAAATAAATCAGCTGGCCCAGCCAAAAGGCAAAGTGGGCTGAAAACAGATTCAAACATAGGTCTAGACTATTACTTAGCTGTGAATCTCAGCTGGGCTCGTCTCTCCTATATTGCCCAGGCAACTTAAATCTGAATACAACAAAGACAAGATTAGGTAGATAAGTAATATCCCAGAGGGAATATCTAGAGCCTGTGGGGCTGCAAAGCCATCTGAGTCCCTGGCAAGCTTGACTCCTATGTTAAAAAGCACTTTCACTGTATGGGCCATTTGTTGACGGATTGTGGGAAAAAGTCAGATTTCAGACCAGAGAGGAAGACAAGCAAATCCTTATATAAAGTCACCCTCTCCCCAGTCTGTGGGTTGAATGCAGAATGCTCTCAGACTTGCTACATACCACCCACTTTAGATTACAGACTTGCAGAGTTATTTTTAAAAAGTAATTATAGTAGTAGAGGGCACACTCATCTGGAACGGCTGCCTGAGGAAACGACGAGCCCATTGCAGCTCAAACTGCTTTTCAAGTCTATAATCGTGTTTATTTATTGCCTTTAAAAACAAGAATCAAAATCCAACTAATTTCTGAGTAAAAACTTCTGTATATTTCCCTAAGGAGTCCAGGCAGCTAGACTACACTGAAAACCTTCCCTGGCCTTTCAGTCTAGCATACAGAGCTGCAAAAAAAATAAATAATCCCCATTAGCTCTGGCTTCAAGGAAACCCAAACCCAAATCCCTTTGCATTCTTTGTTTTCCTTTGAAACTGTGTCTTGATCATTACAAAATCCTCATCAGGAGATTCAAGTGGTCTAATCAGAAGCACATCATGTTTTGCATATGCTGATTTCTGCCCAGAGGTGGTTTCTGGTTGAGCAAAACATGAGTTCTTAACCTGTGTGAGATGAGTGGGATTACAAGCCCCAGAAAAAGATTCCACAGCTTTTTTCTATTCCAGCCCCTCATTTCAGCTGTCAACTGGTGGATTTTGTGTCTGTATGCTGAGAAAGGACTCAGAAGAGACAGAAAGAGAGAAAAGAGGACCACGTACTTGGGCAGATATCAGGAATATTTTTCCCACTTTTTCTTCCTTTTGTAATGGAATTAGACTATTGATTCATGCCCTGTTAATGCCCAAAGACCTTCAGAAGGCCTGACCTGTGAAACAGGCTCAGCATGCAAAGCCAGCAGCCCCCCACACTCCAGTCTGTGGGGCTCCTTCCAGCTCCCTCCTCAGTGGCAGCTCTGAAAGCTGGCACTGGCCATGCCTTTTCCTCAGCTTTTTCAATAGGCAGCAGCCTTAGGGCATCCTATGACCTCATACTTGACGGCTTGTCTTTCAACCAGAAAACACTTAAAACCTAAAAATATCTCCACGGAGCCTAGAGAAAAGAATCCGCCTGTTCCCCTCAAAATCATCAATCCTCCCGCCGCCCGGCTGAGGAACAGCCGCTTCCTCCCGGCAGCCCCTGCTTTCCCTTCAAGCTCAGAGCCGACAGGAAATCCATTCTCCTCTTGTGAGAGACAGGAGATGAATTTTCCACAATAGCTCTCCTAGCAAGGCAGAAAATAGAAAGATACAATAGAAACTGCTAACTCAAACAATAGGAGCTGCTGAAGGGCAGCGCACCAGAAGCTCGGCATCACCCAAGTCCTAAATAAGCTGGAGTGGAAAGAAGCCAAGGACCTGTTAGCTGTCTTGCTAACACAATACCCAGGCTCAAATATAAGTTTGTTTTAAACCTGGAAGCATTTTCCCCTTTCAGAGAACAGGCAGGAAAATGTAAAATATGTATATTAAAATGAAATTGCACTGCATTATGGAATGGCCCTCAAAAAGATTTCCACAGTTCTTCAAGCGCACAGCATCTCATGCCACAGTGCCACGGGTCACGTCTCCACCCTCTGGAAGCTCCTCAGAGATGGGGACAGGGGACTGCAATACTGCCTTCTTGCAGGTCGTAGAAGGGGGTAGAGCCCCTCTTTCTTTTGGGAGATTGTTGCCTCATATTCAGAAAAGCACAGCAGAACATCTTGGTTATTGATGTTACACAGGCAAGGCTCAGCAAACCAGACATCTGAGACTCTGCTCTCTGTGTGTGTGTATGCCTATCATGCCCGTGAGACTACCCCTGCATATTAAACGAACACTGTTTCAAATAACTTAATTCATATTTTAATCTAAAACATAAGATGTGCCTTGATAAAGAGAATTTTATCTGATCTCTCTTGGGTTTTTCATCTTCATGCTACTTTTTGACTGGCTTTGAATTGCTGCAACACTGTTCATTTCTGAGTAAGTCAGAAATGAAATTCTGAGGAATTCAAAATGACTCAAAAAAAAAAGTTTAAATCACTTACTAATAACTTGCTGCCCTGGCTCAGACTGATGAAGGACAGAATAATCAAAAATCAAAAACAAATCTGAAATTTGCCCATAAAATACAGCTAAGAATTAGGACAGGGAATGCATTTCCTTTTAAATGCTCTGCTAGCAACCAGCTCTCCAAGGGAGAAAATAGCCTGCAATAAAAATATCTCTAAAAGTTCTAAGGCTCCTCCTCAGCCAGTGTGTGCCTTTCAGTCATCATCCCCCTGCCTTCCAAGGTGGAAAGAATAAATGTTGAAAACACTTTCCATGCACTGTACCCTGCTGAAATGCAGCACCTTTGACAGAATTACACATGGTCACATCCTAATTTTGCTGATCCTGGTCTCGATTTACACAGGTGGAACATGAATGGCTGGATCTGAGGGTCACTGTGGTGCTGGCTGGGAGGATGGAACCCATCATCACTGCTCCAGCACATAATCTCTGAACAAAACACTGCTTCTCCTCCAGCTCGGAGCAAAACAATAGGCGAAAAGCTGGAACATACAAAGCTGAAAGGAAAAAAAAAAACCTGCTCCCATCACCGTGGACGAAATCCTGCTGTTGCCAACCTACAGAAGCCCTTTTCCTCAGCCTCATCTTGCCCAAAAGACAGCATTGGAAAGGGGAGGGGGGAAAAAACCAAACCCAACACCTCAAACCGAAACCAAAAAGCAGACATAAGCACCTGGGATGCAGTTCATCGGCAGATCTCCTTCCCCACTGCAGCCCGGGAGCGGCAGAAACAGAGGTGAGCAAGGTCCCAGCCGGCATTGGGGAGAAGTTATTCCCCATCCTCCTGCATTGTGCAAATCGGGGAGGCTCCCGCCGGCACCCCTCAGCAGCCCCAGGTATCTGGGCGGTGCTGGGGCGGCCGCCCGCGCCCTCTCCGAGCCAGCCTCTCCCTTCCCGCAGCCCTCCTGACTCACGCAGGCTCTGCCCTCGGCTGGGGCTCGCTCCTCCGACTCCCCCGGGCTGCAGGAACAGCCTCCAGCAAGCCTCAGGCTGGGAGAGACGGGGGAACCGGGAGCCTTGCCCAGAGATTAAGCAGTGAGGCAAAGCCCTCCCGGCAGGGATCAGCTCACCCCACTCCCACCCACTGTTCCCGGCAGGAGCAACGTGCCACAGCTCTGGAGCAGAGAACAGGGCCGAACTCGCACTCCCAGCAGGGATCTCTGCCACCCTGAATTTGCTGCCTGTCCCTAAAACGCCTCAGCAGGGACACTCTGTGCTCCCGCTGCCCCGGGGCCCACGAAGGAGAAAGGCCCAGAGACCCCTCTGAGATGGTGCCGGAGCGTTCCTCTTCCCAGGGGCAAAGGAGGTCAGCGGGGCACAGCAGGGTGACAGCAGCTGGGTGACATCTCATCCCCCATGCTGGCATCCCTCCCAGTGCCCTGGGACACGGCCACCAAGCTGCACTGGCAGCACGCACCCCAAAATGCACGGTTTCCTCTTTCCTCGCCCTAGTCAAGAGAGGAGGAAAATCTGAGTGGGGAAAAAAGGAAGAGAGAAGGTGCCTCTCTTGGTGGAGGCTCCCAAGCACTGGAGGCAGGGACTGGAGCCAGGCTGGGGTGTTGCTCCTCCAGCTGCCTGACCAAGCTGGTAGGGCAGCCTTCACTGATCATCCTGCTCCCCTGGGATAGGACTCCGCTTCCTAAGAGGTAGGAAAACCAGGCACACAAAGCAATCTCCTCGGACAGGATGTCTCCCTCTCCAGGCAGCATGGAAGCTGCAGAGCAGGGCACCCAGTGAGGATTTTCCCCTTCCAGCACATCCTATGCAAAAATCACCTGTGTCTTCAGTGGGGGTCAAAAGTGGTTTGAAGTCCGGCAGGGATCAAGCTGGAATTTGTGTGGGAAGTGCAAGGGGCTGCCATCATCAATGGCCAGCCCTCCATGCCATGGCAAGCCCAAGTGTCTCTCCAAGGCAGGGATCTGCAGCCCAGCAGCCAGCGTGCCATGATGATTTCATGCCATGCAGCGCATTTTCCCCAGGGCTGCACTTTGGAAGACACAGCGGAGCAAGAAAAGCTGACATCCCTCCAACTTCAGCTTTGTCTCCAGATGGCTCTCCCACTTAGTGCCAAGAGAAACGAAAAACAATGCAAGCCCTGGAGTCCTGGGTCAACCACTGCAAAACTGTTAATCCCAGAGTTGCATCGCTCTGTCTCTGCCATTTCATTTGCCACTGTGGTCTCCAGAAGCTCAGCAGATGAGTCTTCTCCTTCCAGCTGAAATTCCTTCATTAATTACCCCAAGATCCCTGAAATCGGGAGCCCAGATCCATAAACCCTTCTCTCTCCTGACGCAGATGTAGAAGTACCTGACAGGGAGGGAACAAAACTACTCATTCACACTCCAAAGATTGTTCTTCAGATATGCAGCAGAAGAGGTGATGGAGAAATCAGTGTATTGCAAATGGGCTCTACCAACAGCCACACTGGTACATTCAAACAGCACTTTCCATCCACGTCTTATTAGAGCAACAAACCGTCTTTTGTCTAGAGAGGGGATTTTGCAGCAAATTTTATTCTAACGCTTCCGCAATCTCCCTCCAAAGAAAAAAATTCATACCACCAACTAAAAAAATGCTCTCTGGCCAATCCAGAGAGTTTCTTATGCAGTTTTCTTCTGCACAACCCCTCCCGATGGAGGATTTCCAACATTAGAAAGGGAAATCAGAGAGAAGAATGGAAAAACTCATGGGAAGAAGATAAAAGGAGGAAAGGAGATGAAAATATCACTTTTGCCCTCTCAGTATGGTTAAAAAGAAATCACAAAAAAATTGAAGGCAAGGAAGTGACTCTCAAAAGGTAAAACAAAACTACAAAATTGTCCACAGGACATTTTCTACAGGACTACCTGGCACTGTTTATAATTTCCTTGCAGCTCTTCATAGCACTGAAAGCTCCAGAGTCCTTATTGGTGTAAGGAAGAAGTGAGGGTAAATATATTTGAAGAAAGAAATTGATGAACATAAGATAAAGGTGTCTAGAGGAAAGAAGAACTGCACTTTCCTGCTGCTGGACCCAGTATGGTCTCTCCTTGTGGGGCAAGGCTCTGAACTCCATTACACTTTCCTTGGTTTTATAGGTAAAAGGTTTCCAACACAGTCAAGCACTAATTATTATTTCAGGAGAGCACCGACAAACAGGAGTTGCAGGATGGAATATGCCAACTTCCTAAGCCAGACCTGATGGGGGGATCTGTCCTACCCTGCAAGTGGCACAGCAAACCCCGGGCACTCAGACCCCAGCATGCAGAGCCACTCCAGCTTGGCTGAATCAGGCCCACTACAAGCACGCAGGACCATAACATCTTCATAAAGTAGGATTTAAGTACAAACATCTGCCTTGCCATTTTTTAATTAAGGGAGTTTATAGCTAGGAATTCGTTTCCGTAATCCACGGCTCCAGCTGCAGAAATGCCATGCGTATTCTAATTATGGCAGCTAGTTTATTTAACGGAGTTTGACATTGTTTGACATTTAGCTGAGTCACCTTGTTCCTGGGTAAAGCAACAAGGGCTGTTCAGCAGTTCGACAAGAAAGAGGCAGAGATTCGATATCAAAAGTAGAACATATATCACAGAAACTTTAAATTACATACAGCTGAGGTCTATTCTGTTCTGGCAGCTTCTCTCTTTGGGACACTAAGTCAACCCAAATGTTTTCCAGATATAACTCTTCCCCTCAAGGACATGTGGCACTACCATCTCCCTCATGTTCCTGGAGGGTGGGAATGGTAGGAAGTGTTGTAATGGGCATATGGGGTTTATCTCACCCTCTGCAAATATCACGCACCCGTATATCAGGACATCCATCACTAAGATCTGCACAAAGGCTGAGCAGCAGCCACCTGCAGTCAGCCAACATTTTTCTGGGAGAAAATAAAACAAACAGGCCAGTGACAGTCAATACAGGAGGAACAAATGCTACCTGCAGACAGGATTTTCCTACAGCACCTCATGTGAAGCCATCTGCATTCCTGTACCGTGCTTTCAAGGACCTCAAAATGCTTTCCAGCAAGAAAGGCAGGCCAGCAGTATCCATTCTTATCACAAGGAGGTTTCATAAAGTGATTTGTCTATGAGTTTCTTGGGGATACAGCTAAAAAGAGAGCCCACTCTTGGACTTCTCTCCTCATCCCAGACAGGAAATGGATGGCAACACCACCTTCCTCTGGCTGCAGAGGCTGGGTGCAGCACAGAACACTGCAGAGAGCAAACCCCAAGCCTGAGACTGCCTGCCACAAGGTCAATGGAGGCTGCCAGCATGCTGCCAGGCGGCTGTGCTGCCCTGCTGTGGCTCTGATGTTTGTGTTGTGTATTTGTGCTGCTGGTTTCTAAGTCCCTACTCCCCAATAACCCTGGAGCTGTGCTCACCACACATCTGGAGCAGCTGCTTTGCCTGCAAATAGCATTGGGGAGCGCAGCACGCTCCTGGAGAGGACTAAGCCCTCCCATCCCAGCTTCTCTTCACAGACCTTAAGGGAAGAGCCGGGATCTCCTTTTTATAGCAGCAGACAGAACAGACCTTCTAACAGGCTGAAAATACTCCATTTATCCTGGCAGGCAGTACAGCGAGCCAAACGTTAAGCCAACAGCCAGAATCGTGCAGTCAGACAATAGGGAGTTGGCCAGAGCCTGCACTTCCAAGAGCACACTGTGGTCTGGCTCACCTCCCCCGTGCCATCCCTGCAGCCGCTGCTGGAAGAAGCTGTGTAGAAGTGTGTGCTGTTACCCTTGAGGACAGGATATCCATCAGGTCCAGGCCCTCTACGAAAGCTGTCAGAGGGACAGTGGCTCAGGCCAAGAAGATAAGTAAATATCTTTCTGGCCAGCATTGCAGAAATCCCTATTGCATTTAATCTTCCTTCAGTTTCCTTTCTATCCCAGTTATTCATTCCTTACTGTACAGTAACAGTGTCTGCAGAGCCATAGCATCCAAGAAATGACAAAGACTGACTCTGGTCCCCAGTGGTCTCCCAAATGGTGGCCCAAACTCAGGCTGCCTGGTTGCACCCCACAGACACAGCTACCCAGAAGTCATCAAATCCCTTTGTGTGACAGGGCACGAGCTAACCTGAATCTGAACAGCTGACGCAGGATCCCCTGAGAGCCCTAAACACCATGCCAGCTATTTTAGGAGGAGGTGGAGGTCTGTTATCACAAGGCTGGGTGTATGAGCCCCCAGGGAAAAGGCATTTAAAAGAATGGTCACAAAAAGTACTAGAGACAGAAGCTGGGGAACTGCAGTCTCCAGCTGCTCTCACCCATCTTATTTAGGGCTTTCCCCACAGCATTACCTGGTAGAAAAGGAATGATTCTTTGCTTGGGATCTTTCTGGCCTCCTTCAATAGGGAACTTGTCCAGAAGCTGCATCTGCAAAGGAAGCACAACAAATGTCTTAGGGGGAAACATGGACTGTCTGCATAGGGACCAAGGGATCCCCTGGTTTGTGTGTGGTGTAAGACAAAAGCAACTGCAGGAATTCCTTTGTCTTGTTGGAGGAGAGCCTGTACTTAAAAAGGTATGATACAGTTCACTCCAAGAAAGGGAGGGCAAGTTTCTGGCAGCACAGAGGAGCTGGGACAGGGCCCAGGCAGACAGCTGAGCCTGGCCTTGCTGTCATTCTAAAATTAGGCTCCCAGTTTTTGCTACAAAACACATGCTTTGTCTCTAATACACAGCCTGCCTGTGCTGGTGGAGCAACAGGTTTTACCTGTCCATCTGACAGACCACCCTCCTGGCTAAAAATGTTGCTCAAGCAACCAGATTAAAGCACATCTAATAAAACACCTACTCTGCTTTTATGGCAAAGCCAGAAAGACCCACTGCCCTGGTCCAGCAAGAAAGAGCATTCCTGTTCTCCCAGGGAGACAGAGATGGGGTTTTGGGGAATATCTTCCACTGCAGTCCCTACATGGAGGACAGCAGGCAAGGAGGCCTCAGAGAGCAAAGCATCCCACAGAACATCAGCCCCATGAATGGCCTGAAAGCACAGCTCAGGGTTGGTGTGCTCTCAGCCAAGTACCCTTTAGCACATGGTTTCCTAGCCTAGGAAAACTCCATGCTGATCTGACATTCCTAAAGGAGCCCTATAATATATCCTTGGGTGATGAGACCTGATGGACCAGTGCCACTGAGGCTGAAGACCAGCTGAGAGGCCTCAGACAGAACGATGCACCTGCTCTAGTGACACCATCACGGACTTGCCCAAAACAGACCAACTCCAGCCCTGAAAACTGCCAGAGCCTCTCATCTCTCCCATTCACCCCCTGCAACCTTTCGCTCTCATTCAGCATGTGGTGCTACCAAGATAGAGACCCAAATCTTCACATTCTGTTTCATTTCTCCCCATGCTTCATATGCATGATATCTCTATGATGCTCTTTGTCCCCTCCCTACTCAGAAGCCCTGGCTCCCTCGGGCAGGGGAAACTCCAAAGCTCCTGCCAGCCCCAGGGCTCATTTCCAACAGACCAGGAGAGACGTCTTTCAACTCACAGTCCGCAGCCCCTGTGATCTCTGAGGAAGGCAAGGAGGGAAAACCAAGCAGTCATGTTACTTGCCCTTGCAGAACCCCTATCTCCTCACCTGAACTGGATCTACAGCTCAATACAAATACTCAAAGTGGCAGCAAGACCTGGGGGAAGGGAGAGGATACTCGTCAATCAGCATTTAATCTCATCAGTGCTTCATGTCCAACAGGGAGCCTGTGTGAGTTAACAGCGGTTGTGCTAGCTTGACAGATTTCCTTTTAAAAATATTTTTTTGCTAACTTGGGGAAAAAACAGTCAGAATTTTTTTTTTTATTTTTTACTGGTTTTCTTTTAAGCACGCAGAATCCTTCTCGTCTTCCACTGCACACAACATCTCCAGCGTTTTCACCATATGGCACAGCAAACCAAAGATCAAGAGAAAACTCAGGAGCAGAAGGAACATCTGTGCAGGAGAAGAACTTAAAAGATCCCACATGTTTCCCCATCAGGGAGTCGGCCTGGTAAATAAATAGACCATAGCTTTGCGGATTGTTAGCTAACTCGCTTTTCTGCCTACAGAGACACGTTTTTTATTGAAAATGGGAAATTTTGTTTTCTTGTAGGTAGAGCTCTGGATGTCTGAGGTCAGGCATGGGCAGGAGTTTCCTTCAAAGAAGAGGGGAAAAAAAAGGAGGGGGAAGGAATCCCCACCTACTCACTTGAAGTTTCACTGTTGCTACACTTTTAGCAGGAAGGCAATTCTCACTTTACTATGCGGTGACTGATTGAAGCTGGAACTGATACAGTCAAATTCCCATGGTTATTCTTGGAGTTAGATTAGCTTGGCTAATACAAGCCTTTTTAACCACATCAAGAGAGTCATAACGTGTATAACTTAGTGCTATTTATCTAAAGGGTGGCTATCAACAAAACAGATAGAATAAACTGCAGCTGGAAGAGTTTGGCTAAACTTTCCTAGACTACACTTTCCACCCCAGCTCCTGCCTTCACTGGGAGGGTCTGGATGGCAGGGAGCTGGGGGAGGCAGGGGCACTCTGGAAGCCATGGATCCTTCAGGATGTTAAAGTCAAGTAAAGTGCAGCAGAAGCAGGGAGCCTTCCTCAGCACTTTCCTGCACCCAGTTCTGCCACTCAAAGCCAGTGCAAGCTAGAGCTTAAGTCCTAGAAAAGCAGGATTCTGTATCCTCCCACCCACAGAAAAGGATGCAAAGTGGAAGATGAGGAAGAGACGTATACAGGAGAAAAAAACCATCAGTGGACCTGAATGAAACATCCCAAATCTTCCTAAGGTGATGAGGTGTCCCGAGCCACTGCCTAATGTCCCCACTCAGCCCAGCTCTGGTAAGAAGAGACAAATGGAGTAGCTGGGAATGAAGAAAGTTAAGGGCTGAACTACCAAAACTCCTCCTGGTAGGCACAGCCCTTTCCTCACATGATTAACAGACAAAGACCAATAAACAGATTTTCAGTTCTCTTAATTAGATGTCTGCAGAGCATCTGAAAGTCAAAAACTCTTTTGTCTGTGACAAATGTTTTTCCATTAAAGGAAGTTATTCTTGTTATAACTGCAAATACATATGACTGACGAAAAAACCCCTCCACTTAATGCCCCAGGTTATTCTGCTCAGACATGGGCAGTCTCCACAAGTTGTTGCTCACATCCTTGATATGTGACATTTAACTTAGGGACAAAGTGTGCTAAATCAGAAAGCATTCTGGCACCTGGAGTAAAATCATCCCAGTATGAAGGCAAAGAAGGGAAGTCTGGATGCAGAGTCCCAAAGAACTGAAGTAGGGATGTAGTTGGCTTTGGGCAGACAAAAAAACCACAACTGGGCAGTGCATTTTGGCAAACCTGGAGGAGCTCAGTTCATTTGCTTACAATGAGGAGGAGCCTCCTATTGCATGACTGGTGTAGTGAGCAGAAAGAAACCTGTTACCATGTCCCTGTATCACAGGGTGGAGGATCCATTTGGAAACAAGGAGGGTATATGGAAACCAGGAAGTGAGTTTTCCATCCATTCAGGCAGCTTGTCTGGAGTCAGGCTGAACAAACACATCCCACTCTCACTTCTGGTACAACAGATGCATGTCCATGAATAACTCACCACCAAAACTGACTTTCCAGGCTTTGTCTCTCCAAACTGCTCTGGGTTTGCTGACATCTTTCCTACGCAAGTCCTGCACAGTCCTGCCTTCTGTTCTGAGCACTTTCCTTCTTGCTTCTACCCAAAACTCCTTTAGAAGACCTGCTATAAAACCTTGTGGTCCAGATTATGACTTTCTTGCAGTGGTCAGCAAATGATCATGCAATTAACATCATTAAAAATCAAGGGAATTACTCATGTGAGTTGCTGCTCATCAAAATGAAAGCAGACTCAAGAGCACTGGCCCACTCCACTCCTTTCTATTTGTACATAACCATGAAATCACTTGACTTGCAAGAATGAAATAGGAAGATTTCAGGGTATCAACTCAACCACTTCTCCAGGCATCTTCCTTCTCATCTCTTCTGTTTCAGGCCACCTTTATCTAAAATGCAAATACGCCATGAAGAAAGAGATGCTCCTGCACACAAGAAGCATTTGTGTTTGCCAGATAACAGCATCTCTGGTCATTTCACATCAGCTCTGCGGTGAAAATAAGATTCTGCCCCGTCTGCTTTGCAATGGTAACACCTGGTTAAAAATCTTAATAAAGTAAAACAAGCGCCCTTAGAGATGCTGCAAGTAGCATCTCTGAGGATGAGAAGCTAAGTATCTTCCTGATAATTTACTTAGTACATTTTACCTATCTTGGTTAAATTTTCATGAAACAACATTTCTTGCTGCTGCAGGCAGAAGGACTTACAGCACCCAAGACTAAGAGGCAACTTCTCTTTTGCAGGAGAGGCTTTTACTCTGCTACAAACTAACCAGTGCAGGGGACATGAACATATAAACTGTTCAACGGCTTGACCCTGTGGCATTTGCCAGCAGGAACTTTGTTTCTGGTTTGGTTTTGAGGTTTTGGAAGTTTGTGTCCAAATCCAACTCCCTGAAATTAATCCACTGAGACAGTCATCTGACCTCCACCTATGCCTTACACCACAGACTATAGATGGGTTCCTGGCTGGGCTGTTGGTTCCTCCCCTTCCTTCCTTGCAGCAGTTTTAACTCCTCTGGTCAGAAGAGTGAAGTTCTCCTCTTAAAATGAGCAAATGAGGACACCCTCATAATCTCTTAGTGTGGAAACCTTTCTGGTTCCTTTTCAAGTGGATGCAGGTTTGCCATGTGCACAGATAAAATCAAAGCTCCGCAGGAGGTCAGCACTGCAGTCACAGGGAGATTTATTTATAACACAAAGATCCTTCCATGCAAGCCCCTTACTTTGGCAAGCAAAACAACATCCACCTTTGGAAAATGATGAAGGACTCTGACCTTCTACAGACAGAGATGAGGCCTCACACCCTTGCCAGGGTATAATTTACTTGTGTCCCAGAGAAAGAGCAGTTGAAAATCAAACCATGACCAAGAGCAGCAGAGTTTTTGCAAGGTGCCCCTAGAAACCTCAGCTTGTCACCTTACTCTTGGCCACTCAAATGGCCAAGACTACAATTCTTCCTACTCTGAATGCCAAGAAGCACATCAGCTTCCCTCTTTCCAAGCGCTCATCAGAAAATGCATTTTTCATTAAAAATGAGGCAAGCTGACAATAACTTTAATTTAGACACTGCTGGACTTGAAAGGTAAAGTACATGAGGACAGTAAGGCATCAGGCACATCCCTTCTCACAAGGCTGATCTGATCTCAGAGTCCCAAGGAGGAAAGAAGGGCTACAGCCAACTAGGAGACAGGGAAGAGGAGAGGAGGCATCTATACATGTATGGGAGACACTTCTGAGAGAGTCTGACAAAGAAACTCGAAGAAAAGCAAAGATACTGCCAGGGATCTGAAACTAGTGATGATGGAATTCACATCCTCAGCAAGAGGGGTTAAGGACATTTGCAAATCAGAAAAGACTGGAAGTCCCTAATGCAGATCACACAAACAAGTTTAGATGAGAAGGAGAGGTAAGATACTAGAATAGGAGTTATTAATTAAACCCCTGAGGAGCTGCAGTGATTTCCTTTCATTTTGAAGTTGGAAACCAGCTGTGCTGCTTGCTGATGGGATTGATGATTTCAGCATCATCAGCTATATTTTGAATAATAAACCACGTGATCTGCAAGACAGGGAATGGCCAGGATGGGTTTGAATTCTGTCATCTGCCAGAGTTTTCCTGTGGATAAAACTCTCTGGTCCTGTCTCTGCTTCTGCACCTGCAAAATGTGAGATGGATCCCAGGTAGGTGGTGTGAGATTTAATCAAGAGCCATCACAGGCTCTGAGCCTTATGCTGCAGAGCAGGAGTCAGAGACTGAGTTCAGAGGAACTACACTCATCTAAACCCAGCAGGGCAGAAGCAAATGGAAGAAGTCTTATTGGTGGTTTTCAGATATGATTATCTTCTCATTTGTGGGCTTGTCCATCTATAGCATATTCCAAATCGTGGTTAACCAGGGAATCCAAGGGGGTCTTTCACTTAAGGAAGATGGTTAGCCACCATTTCCAGAGAAAGGATCTCATGCTAATAGGTAACATATCAACATTTAAATGTCAGTGGGTGAAAACAAGCAAGAACACAAAAGCCCATTTCCACAGATTCACCTTCTACACATTGGTCTAGAGAAGATAATTTCTTCAATTGTTTGGTTTTAGAACAGGTTTTCTGCTAAGGTTAATCAGTGGAGCATCCATGACGTAAGTGGAAGGACCTGATTTACTCCAGCTCAGGACCATACCTGCTGAGATCAATGAAGAAAGAGATGCAAGGCAGGGAATGAAACCTCTGCCACTGGGGCAGATCCCTCCACAGCATACAGCTATTAGAGAACTTTCTCTAGATTTTTCTGAGCTTCTTTTTATTTCTCCTCTGCTTCACCCTCTCACAGGAACAACAAACCAGTTCACTCTCACAGACACAAGACAGCAGGAGGTCTGCTTCACTCCCACCCCTTCAAAACTGGCCAGAGCAGAGCTGTTCCTGAGCGTAACACCAACTCAGAAAAGTTTGCAAAAGATCTTTGAGTGAGGACGTGGAACAGACTGAGCTCAGGGGAGCTCATCTGTTAGCCTCTCACACATAGAAGTGACATCTTACACAGCAGAAGGAGGTGAAACTCCATCTCTTCCTAAAGCTGTAACGGGTTCCACAATGCAGCAGGAATAACTATATCAGGCAGCCAGTGACACTGGCTCCCTTGTGGTGTTACATGATGCCACAGCATGCAAGAGAAGTGCAATAATTCAATCCCTGAGAAGCAGCAGCAACTGCTTTCCTTTTATTTTGAAAGAAAAAAAAAAATTACAGCAAAAAGTCATCTGGATAACCAGCTGACATGCCTGACAATTACAGCATTATAGGATATGTTCTGAATTAAATATAGTGCAATCCGTGAGAAAGTCAAACAAAAGCAGGAAAATGCATATAAAATAAAGAGAACAGACATTTACAGCATGGTGTAATCCCCAAAGGGAAAATGCCTTTCTCAGGTCTGAAAATTTCCACAAGAAATCTTGGAAATCTTACAGACCTCTCAGTATCCAACTAAAACAGCCAGGGAAGGAGAAGGCGGGGAGCAGAGACTGGGGGTCTTTCCCCAACACGATCCATCAAAAGAGGGAATGCTGTTTCCCAGCTGAGACATTTGGTATTTTTCATAAAGAAATGCAGCTTTCTCTAAAGGCTCCGCAGAATGAGCCCAGCGTTTGTGGCTAACACAGACTGGCAAAACATTCTGAGGTGCTGGTTTGGGATGACAGAGGCACTTGGTGCATCTCTGAAGAGCTTCTCAGAAAGCCCACACTGTCCTTTCACAGAGCAGCTATTGAAGTCTCCTGCCAGAAGCATTTTCTTTCCCTAGTGCTAAATTAAACTGGCCTCATCCAACTTAACCACACTGGAAGATGCTTGGACAAAGGCTACTTCATACTTTTCCATCTATCCATGGTGATTATACGTCCCCTGTTACTCTGGTATCTACAGAGGATTTGTCCTGACAGCATCCCTGGGAAGTAAGGCCACATCACAATGCCTGTTTTAGAGAGATGAATGCTGCAGTTATGTGGCACCACAGGGTCATGCAGAGATGTCAGAGCCATGCTGATGCCATGCCCCATCAGGTCAATTAGCTTCTGGGGAAGGCTCATAATTTTGTGATGGGGTGCAAGCAATTTGCCGGACTTTTTTCCAGAGCTGGCACATCCAGAGCCGGCCCAGCTGCTCAGGCTGCACAACCTAGGCATGTTCTAAAAGGCTCACTGCAGGTCACAGTAAAAATCCTGTCTGGAAGAAGAGCTAACTTCAAAAGAAAAGCATCTTTCCTTACATCCTGATTTTTTTTATCCTTACAAAACCCACAGGCTTTCAGTGTTCTTTCAGATTGCATATAAGCAGCAAGAGACCAGCGTGTCTCAGTGAGAGACACTGCAGGAATGGTACCCTTGGACACTCAGCTCTGGCCTTCAGACAGCAGAACTGCATCTGACAGCACAGTCAGAGCAGAGGTTCCAGTTTTAAACACAATGGCAAGTCTAAGAGCTTCACTGAAAGGGAGCAAAGCACTAAGGTCACTTCCATTAATCACCGCTTCCTACATCACTTGGGCATTTAAAAAAATATTGACTCTCCATTCTTCTTTAAATTTCAACCCTTTCAAGCCAATTATTGAAATACAGCATAGCCCCACTAAGATTTTAGAGTTTATCAGTTCACTAACCTTACCAAACCACTCTAAAGGCTTCACAATGCAAAAACTTAAGAGTGCCTGCCCTAAATTCGTGCAAGTAGGAGCAGCTCAACTCAGGTCAGCCCAGCACAAAGGCTGGACAGGTTGGTAGGAGGCTGCAGGGCTTCAAAAAACCCTCTGGTCCTTAAAAAAACCCCTGGCAGCAGAATCAAACACTGCATTGCAGCTGCAAGCAGGGTGCTGGAGGGTGCATCCCAAAAGCAGCACAGGGCCATTAGCAGGGTGCTGGTATTAATTGCATCCTTACTGTTAGCAAAAACACACACCAGATGTTGTCAGCATAATTTACAGGCTGTTTTGTTTTTACCTCTGTTTTGTTCAGTGCTGTCAGACCATCCAGGGAACCAAACTCCTGATCTGCTCCGTAACATGACAGATTTAGGATGGCATCTTTTGGGAATGGGGGCTGGCTCTTCATTAATGGGTCCCCTTCTTTGCCAGTGTGACTCTTCCTGGGTTCAGGCAGTCCCCAACAGGGATGTCAAGAGCTGGAGAATCACATCTGTCATGCAATGCCCTCTTCTATCCTTCCTTACTCCTCTCTCATAAAGAGGTAAAAGTGGATTTTCATGGGTGTTTCAGGCAGGGACTACCCAGCCAGCCAGACCCCATCTTTGCAAACTGATTTTGTTTGAACTGGTGCAAAGCCTGGCACAGAAACTCTCTGAAACCAAATTTATAAATTGGATGGTCATTGAACTTGCACCCACAGAATTCTTCCTTAGAGAGTCTTCTAAGTTGCTCACACAGTGCTGACCATAGTTTTAACTACAGCCTGTTAAAAACACACCCTCACTTAAATTGGTAGAGTGTTGTGAGTCTGCAAAACTTACTTCCCTGCTCCCACTGCTAAGAGAGAGATGAGACTTTAGCTCCAAATGTATGAAACTTAATCCCTCTGTTTTCATAATCTACATCTTCTCTACAGCCTGTTAGCTTTGCTTGATATATTGTCCCCTGGAAACCATGAGTAACTTCAATATTGAAAACAGAAACAATAGCTCTGAACACAATGGCACATTTTACTTCACAAACTCCATCTGAAATGGTATCTACTCATCTCCATAGGACACTTCTCATAGCTCAGGGGAGAGCATCTGCCAGAGGAGAGCGACTGCCCAGCGCAGTACAATGAGGAAACTGTGCCAAGCACAACATAACCACAGGTTTTAACTCCATGCTGGGAGGAGACTCCTTTGTCTTCTTTTCTTCCTCTCTCCCTACCTCCAAACCCCGAGGTGTTTTGCCTGCATATCTGGTTCCAAACACATGTGTATCTCGTCTTTGGGGGGATTTAGAAAGGAGTACAGACAACAAATCCCACCGCCCGAGCGGGCAGAGAGAGCTGCACATGTAACAGATACCTTGCTGCAGGCCTCCAGGGAGGTAACAAGCAGCCAGCAGGACAGGAGGTTTCCAAGAGCTCAGAGCCAGCTGCCAGCCCTACACCCCAGCCCCAACACAGGCCCTTCAGCTCAGGCACTGCCCAGCCTTGGGTGCCATGCTGGCATCTCCCCAGGATGCTCATCTGGCATGTAGGGACAGCAGAGGTGGTCAGTGCCTGGGAAGGGCAGACTCCAAAAGCATTGGCTGTCCAGTTGGGCTTGCAATGCAGGGAGGAAAGGATTTGAACTCTAGAATACAATGTAAGAACAAACCTAGGTTTGCAACAATCAGTCCTTACTGGTGCCTACTGTAACGGCATCTCAGAGATTGGTTTCTCTCTGTAGATTTATTTCCGGGCAGGAAGGACAAAGTTCACAGGTATCAGAAAAGGTGTTTTAAAGAGCCCTCCCATCACTAGCACAACCCCACAACACAGGCACCTTAGCTGCACACTCAGACCCACACCAGCTCCTTCTGGTCCCTGCCCCAACAAGCAGCATGGACAATGTTCTCTCTTTAAAAGCAAAAGGGGAATTTGGGTAACGTCTGAGTTCATAAGTCCATGCCCAGAAGGAGAATCCCAGGGGACCTGGGACCAGAGCTGTCCCAAAGGACCCTGTAGATGGAGCGAACCATGACGCATGACCGCGGTGGGAGGAGGGACAACATGTCCTGCAGGACAAACACGACCTAACACCCTAAGAAGGGAGGCTAGGACTGAAATCTTATTTTTGTAAGTACAAGTCTGCCTGAGGACTTCCATTAATTTAATTGAGAACGAAAGCAAACCCTGGGAAAGTAGACGGGCTTGGACGGCGGCCATGGTGGCTGCGTGTGCTGCTCGGAGCCGGGTGGGCACTCCAAGTGTTTACAGGGCCCCCGTGTTACACTCTGCAGATCGAGCCCTGCTCTGGGATTTTCATTCAGATAATAATCATCTATCTCTGGACACATTCCTTGTGGACCAGATGCTATTCTGTGTATCATATCAACTAATCACATGTAATATTTGGCAGTGTATGAAAAGCATCGATGGAGGTCTTTGACAACAGTGGGGGTTATTTTGGTCTTTTTTTATCTCAGTAGCTTTTAAGTGGCACAGGCATGCTGTCAAGAAATACTGTCAGGGCTGTGACTTTTCCAAACTTCCAGATGAGAAAACTGCTACAAGTTGTGAGGGAGAAAGAGCACATGGAGGCAGATGCTTGCGTCCAGGAGGAGAGGGACTCCTTCCTGCTCTGTCCTTCCACAGGAGGTTTCCCACCTATATCCCTGCCTGGTGGCATTTGCAAGACCTGGGTGAGACCATGGCCAGCAGTACCAGGTGCAAGAGGTATCCAGTACATTGTTATCCACCACAGGCAGCATAGTGCTGCTTTCAAAGCCAGAGCTGTTGTTCCCATCCCTGTCGGGGCAGCAGCAGAGTTTTAAGCCAAGGGTGTCCACGTGGGCTGAGCAGCAGCACCTATGGATTCATAGGCAATTGGGTACATGTCCAGCTTGCCAGTGAGCATCCATGCCTGCTCTCCTCTGGCAGATGCTCCTCCAATAACACGAGGAGCAGTGCAGCACCAGGAACAGTTTGTACTTAACTAGGCATGTACTCAGTCATAAAACAAAAACACAAGCATTCTCCAGCCTGCCTGGCCACACATGCAAACTGTGGTGGCCAGTTGAAGGGTACACACTGGGTGTGCACTGATGCAAGGTGTGCTTGGGTGATTCAAGGAAAGGGTGCTGGGGAAGGCAAGGAAATTGTAGCCACAACAACACATCACATCCAGCAGCTCCATCCAAACATCTCTGAGGGGAAGAAGGTGACCTAAAAACTACTTTGATGGGCAGGCTGATGTCCATCCAGGACAAGAGCAGCGATGATGCACATTTCTATGCCTTTCCACATCTTGTGACCAGTTTTAGAAGCTGGATGGGGCAGACAGGCAGGGCAAACAAGCACGACAGTCATTTGTGCCCTGCTGGGCACTGTGCAGGCATCCAGGGCTCTTTCTCATCCTCCCTGTGGATTTGCACTTCTCTATTCTGTCCTCCTCTCCATCACACAAAGCCACAATAAAGAAACATCAGAAAGATGTCCAGATTGTGGAAACATCCTCACAAATGTGTTGACAAGTCCAAGCCTAGCCAACAAGCTGCAGGTACCACACAGCTCCCTTCTGCTCTAGCCCCTGGCTCAGGTAAGAAATTAACATTTCACAGACTCCCCCTGAAATTACATGATGTTTTTACATTACATGAATTTTGTCAAAGAAAGTATCCAGGAAGACAGTAACTTGCATCAAAGAGAGTCAGTCCATACCCAGGCCCTGTAATTCCCGTACGAGCAGCAGTCAAGCTGTCTGATGGCACTGCAGTATTGGACCTGGCTGCTGGTTTTGAAAGCCCACATGATCTTTGCGTCTGCCATAGGGTTATCTATCTTTAGCATATCAGCATTATGGCTGTAAGGGATCAGGTCTAGAGAACTGCCATCTGCAGAACCTAGCACTAAAAGTTCAGTTAAATAAATAAAAGAAAAAGGTATCAAGAAAGAAGTGAAGTGAGGAGGAGGTGGGAGGAAGAATGATACATCAACTGCTTTCTACCAGGCACAAGCAACTTCAGAAATTAGGTTCCACGAATGCACCCTGCTGAGAGTAAGAAAAATATCAGAGAACAGAATGGCCCATTTTCCATCAGAAAGCAAGACACCAGCCTCATCAAAGCACGGCTACTGCCAACCTCCCTTTGTCATCAAACATGGGCAGAAAAGGCATGGGAGGGCAGCAACTACACTCCCATGGCCAGCACAGAGAATGCTCTTTGCCAGCAACCCAGATGCAAAGTTATCCTGCTTAATTAGGGCTTCCTTTGGCTCAAGTAACTGACCAAATAAATTACACCACCAGACACACACATACCCACAAATAACTATTTTGCTGAGCTAGGTGCAGACAATTGTTTCCAGCCCTTCATCTGGGACGGGTGCACGTCTCTCCACGAGGTCAGACGCCGGAGAACATTGCACTGGCCAAAAACGAAGGAAGACCTGAAAGTGGCTTAGAAACAACAGAAACAAAACTCAGAAGAAATTTTTTCCACCCTAACAGGTGCAGAGATGTGATTAAATGTGCCTCAAAACTCAGGCTTTCAACACGGCCTGAGCGTCACACCGCAGATCCAATAAGGTCAAGGAGGCTTTGAAATCCCACCCCTGCTTTGAACCCTGCAGATCAGTATCAACCTGGAGAAGGATTTGAAGCCGGAGGAAGATGCTCATGTTTCGAAAGCAAGCGCCCGCAGGGGAAAGGGGAGGCAAAGGGGCTGTTCTCCATTACAAGAGAAACTGCAAGAGCCACTTGGGCAGGTGATCCCCTTGCCTGGATGTGGGACTGAACAGCATTAAACACTGCAGGTACAACAGAGGCTTGAAAACAAAAACAGATTTCCCTTCCTAACCATACCGAGACATGCAACAAGGTAAACTGCCCGACAGCTTCACTTGCCTTTCTGTTAAAGCTGAGCAAAGGAATAGGATTCAAACACCAATTCAGCTGACAGATGGGCTGACACTGTAATAGTATCTCGTCTACTTAAAAGCATCTCTCAAATGTCAGAGGTAGAAAAAGAACTCCAGACTTCATATCCTGACTCTGAATGAGTCCCTCGAGGTATTGCTTCCATATTTGATCCATGCAGAAAGAACCTATTTCTATCATCAGATAGGAACACAGAGAAAGAAGGAAAAACTAAGATGAGGAAGAGATACTGCTGGGGGGTTATGGGGTTGATTCTGAGTATAATGCTGACTTGCAGGAGCCTGACAGTTCTGGGACATGTGCAGGTGCCCTGTGTGCCTGCAAGCAGATAAAAAAATCAATTAAACTACTCCAAAAAGCAAGAGAAAAAGAAAATTTCTGCAAAATCAATAAATTCTAGGGTGCAGAGGCCACTTTTCCATGCTTTGGCCCACATGTAAAGGCAAGGGATTTTTTCATGATGCCACTGAATTTTCAGGCACAACCAAATTCCCTTCCCAGGAAAGCCTGTCTTATACTTGCCTTTCCAACTGGGAAGTCTCCAGGAGCTATTATGGTGCCCCACTGACAGCAGTGAGCATATGATGCTTATGTAGGCAATGAGTACCTACGAACTGGCTTATTCTTTACTGTGAGGGCGGTCAAAGACTGCAACTGGCTACCTAGAGGAGTGGTTAATGCCCAAAGCCTCTCAATAGTTAAGAGGCATTTAGACAATTCCCTTAACTTGCTTTAATTTCTGGTCAGCCCAGAAATGCCCAGGCACCTGGACTACATGGTCATTTTATGTCCCTTCCAACTGGAATATTCTATTCTAATAATGAAGGCCTCAAGGATGGACATACAGCAAGAATTTCTCTATTTCAAGATTACGACAATCTCAGAAGAAGAGAATTTTCTATGAACTTTTACTGTCCTTGGAGCAGAATCCAATACCCAGGACTGAATTTAAAACTCCACATGAGAACAAAATGATCAGTCCGAGTTCTTGACATGACCACAGTCACCACTGCATCTGGATACGTGACTGCCACATGTTAATTTATTCTCTCAAATCCATGGGAGATTAACTCTTTCAGAACAGGGAATCCAAAAAACAAATCTCTAAAACCCAGCTCTCCTGCTTTTGTCAGGGCAGGGAAAAATTAGTGCTGTCTTGCAGCTCTTATGGTGCTTTCATTGCCTGAAGAAAATCAGACAAAAGGCCAATATACATTTTGTGCCTTTAGACTAAGAATTACAGTTTGCACCAGCAGAAGTATGAGAGATCACTGTTAAACTTGCCACCCCCATGGAGAAAAAGAGCCACCAGTGCTGGTGGGCTGGAGCACATGGAAGCTGTGACTGCAATCTTCCCTGCACAGAGCTCTGGTTGCTGATCTCCCAAAGGCAGGACACAGCCACTTTACAGCACAAGTGGTTCTTGAAGTCTGCCTTCCCAGTTGTCCCCATCTCCCTTCCTTACATTGGTAAAATGCTGCTGGCAACGTAACACGCTGATTTCAACAGAGAGCTCCTAGGCTTAACTAATCATGGTGAACAAAGGCATTATTTCTTTTGACTTGCAGCTTCTCACGCCTTTTCTAGCCCCTAACACCAGACAGATGTAGCTCTGGTCAGAGCCAGTATGTGCTACTGGAATACAAATAAATGAACAGGCCACTATGAGGGAAGGAAAGAGTTAGTTTTCCATTCTGAATATTGACTTATTTGAGAGCCTGATGTATTTGAAATCAATTTTTAAAACTATATTTAAAGGGCTCTCTTTTAGAGAGGGACTTTGTTATGACATGGAAAATTCACAGCTCCCAACATCAAGCCTGGGTGGAGGGAGTCTGGAGTATGAATTAAAAATAATGTGGTTGTTTGCAGAAATTAGCGGCACCGATTTAAATCCACGCTCCCCTCCCTCCTCAAATAATCACCCTGTGAACAGAGATGGTTTATGGAGCCCTCTGGAAAATGTTCCTCATGGCCTCCATTCCGGACCCAAAATAAAATACATTACATCGCAGCAAATACTTCACCAGGGTGCTGCTCTCTCTTCCCCCAACCCACGCCTCCCATTTGTTGCTAATTAAATGAAACAGCAGGTGCTTAGACCACAAGCGCAGCAGGGCTGGAGCGAGTGCAGTGATTAAACCCCCCTGGAATGTCTTCTTGGAGAGCTGCAACTTTCCAGGGACCGGACTCTTGGAGGAAAGATGAGATTAGAGGCGAGGCTGGGTCAGTCTTTGGCTGTGAGCTCCACGATCAGAGGGTGCTTTCGAAGCACAACGGATCACTAGAAACATCAGGTCTCTGGGGAAGGTGCTGGCTCCTCTGTTTTGCCAAGCCACCTTCCCAGCATCCTTGCTACACAACACAGCGTGCTCTGCCTCTGGGCTGGAGACATCTCCTTTCTCACCCAGCTGAGACCCATCAAAACAATGCAGAGCAGCCTCCCCCATACCAAGGCATGTCTGGGCACCTCAAATCTTCAGGCCAAGATTAGCAATGCAGTCCCCGAGGCAGGAAGCCATCCCAGCCTAACTCTGGGTGAGGCCAGGGAAAGGCTACGTCACAAGCCAGAGTGTCAGAGCTGGCCAGGAGAGCTACGGGTTGTGTCTGAACACATGACACACCAGGTCATGCTAATGAGATGTTCCTGGTTGCCACCCAGAGCAAATGCCTGCAAGCCTGGAGAACAATTTTGTAAGAGTAACTCACTCTTTGGGATGTGTCCTTACCCCATGACTCCTGGCACATCCATTTACCTGCTTGCCGCCTCTGTGCTGCAATCTCATCCACAGCTACTCTGGGGACACAGCATGGACTGAATCCCCCCGAGTTCCTTCACATGAAAAAGAAAGATCCTTGCTGCCACCAATGCCATCAGCAAGTTTCACCTCCTGAGACCAGAAATCAAGCAAAACAAAAGGCAAATGCGATTCTGTTACTGACAGGGCAGACACAATGCCCTAAGACACGGACAGGTGTGGAGCAAGGGGCATTTAGGGGCAGCCAGAGCTGAGCAGCCCATCAAACCACTCTCCCTGCATCCTGCTCTGGGGCCTCCTTGTTTTGCCCCAATGAGGTGTCTCCCCTGCTCACCATGCCCTCTACCAACAGCCACGTCTCCCTCCCATACCAGTATGCCAGTCTCACTCCGGTGACTTCCCATGGAGGCAAGCCAGGATAATCACCCAAAGGTCACCAGTGTGTCCTAACTCAGGGGGACCCTAAACCAGTTACCAACTGGGATAACATGGTACAAGCTTGGAAATAAACTCCTCATCCCTTCTACAAATTCCATTTCTGACCACAAGACTCCATGGGATCAGGACATAATCCCAAGAACGAAAAGCACTATTTATATTTCTGCTGAGCACTTCACTTCTCTTTGGTCACTCTGCTGATGTTTCACTTCTTCACCAAACCCTGTCAGAAATGGCTGGGGGCTCAGGGGGAGGAGAGGGAATGTGGTCATTACAGTCTGGCTTAGCTACTGTAATACAGCTAACATTTGGCTCTGTTAAAAACACTCCAAGCCAAAGACTTCAAAGCATTTTACAAACATTAATGAATGAACTTTCTCCAGGAGGGCTGATTATAGCCCCCATTTTATGGGTGGATATTTCCAGATAACCTTCCTGCTGCACCAGAAGTTCCCCCCTCCTTCTTCCACACCGCAGACTCTGAGCTCCTAATTACACAAAAAACATTTCCACATTAAGGCGATGAAATATATTTTGACCTAAGAGTGGAACAGGATTCAGCATGAGGTTTCCTAACAACAACAGGCAGGAACCGACAGCCCTAGTGCTCCTGCAGCTCACAGCACACCCCTGCTCAGCTGTATAATCCAGGGCTCTTCCACACCCAGAACGAACCTGAAACTTTGTAGGGCTCCTCCCTACCTCGGATGCACCTTCTGCAAACTTTTCCCTTTACATAAGGATAGCCAGGGACCACCTCCATGGAGCACAACCCTTGCTCCATCTGCCTTATTCCCAGAATCCAATGGCAAATCAATCTCTACCACCTCCTGAAGTACCAAGTGCTAAATCCTACCCTTATGTGCAAGCAACCAGCACCCTCTACCCTCAGCACAGTAACACAATGAGCGTTGCACAAGGCAACAGAGGTTTCTGCAAAGCTGCACCAACAGTTACCAGCACACCAAAAACTACCAGACAACCTGGACTTGTTACAAGGACACAGGTGTTCATCATGTGCCATCCCACAACACATTTTCTTCACCAGGAAAACACATGCCAGTTTTGTTCAAGCAGCAGCACATCACTGTAGTAACTAGGAAAAGCCTGGACTTGGATTTCAAAGATCCCCAGACAACAGAGAGGCCACAACATCCCAACTCACTGGGCTGTCAAAAGCCAGGGATTAGCCAGATAAAAGGAAGCATCTGTGAAATAATTTTTTGGTCCAGGTGGATAAGGTGTATTCCCTTCCAAGACAAAACTTCAATCATTAAACTCATCCTAGTCCTTTGAAAGAATTTTTTCCCTATTATCATTCTACCTAGTCCTTTTCTGGTTTGCTTTCTAATTTCTTCTCATTTGGCATTTTCCCTTCTCTTTCACAGCATTTCTGTGGTTTGTCCTTCACCTCTCTCCAAACACCTGGCTGAAGGGAGCAGCTCAACAAGTCTCACTGCTTTTCTTAACACACCCTTTAAAAAACAAATGCATCAAGACCCAGGCACATGGCTCTGATGTTACCTCTGTCTGCAAAAGCACCATAAATCGATTAGGATCTACCCTTGACTGACCTGGTGAATCAGAGGCACCCCTGGATTGACATTGATGCCTCAAGAATGGCTTTACTAGAGAGCTCTGCTTGTACTGTAAATTACAGAAATTATCTTAAACACACTGGGATGCTTTTCTTAGTCTCTGCTTAGTCCTTTGTGAGCTCATTCATAGCTCCTGCCATCAAGAACTTGTCAGCAACTTGTTGAAGTGGGAACCTCCTCACTGGACTGCAACTCCCTGCTCTGCTGCCTTTGTACCCTCACAGGGTCCCAGATGGGATAGCTTAAAAAAACTTCAGTTGTGGGCACTTGGGTGGGTAAATGCTCAGTGGCAGATGTGGACTCAGTAGGCTTCCAGCCAGGGCAGTGCCAAAGGATCTGATGTGCTATGAGAGTTCAGGTCCTCCCTTTCCTGCACAGATCCGACAGACCAGAACTCTCCTTTTAAATGGAACAGCAAAAGGTGCAGAGCAAAGCCCTCAGCGTGGCTGAATGCTGTTCAAACAGGGCACCCAGGAAGGAGTGTGCACAAAGCTGTGCTTCCCCCAGAGCATCACTATTCCTGCTTTTTGCGTGACTTCACCATATGTCTGCTCAGCTCTGTGGGTTTTACTGCCCTGACCGCTCCACTTTAATGCTTCCCCTGAAGGGAGGGAAGTGGAAATTGCAAAAGACAGTTCTGCAGTGGGAATACTTGCATTTGCACGAGACATGAAACTGCTCTGGTTGCAGAAAAGGAGAACCATGCTGTGACTCAAGGCAAGCAAGAAGGGAATAGGGGGCAAACAAACTCCCAGCTTCATGCTCCATACATTGATGATGAAAAGATCAGTCATTCAGATGCTATGGGGAAGAAGCAAACAGCACCCAGTGCTCATAAATCAGGCTGGGGTGAGCCTGATCAGGAGCCTTTCCTATGGCAGGCAGGACTGTACACAGTCCACAGTGGAAGAGACGCCAGTTGATGCTTTTCTGTGTCCTGTAAGCAAACCATGGTGTGATAGGACCAAGAGCTACTGCTCCTTCCAGACAGGGCCTTCCCACATCTGAGCCTGTCAGAGCAGAAAGCTAGGAGGGGTGAGGTGACATGGAAAAGAGCCCTGACAGAGCCCTGCATAAACTTTCCATTATGGCTGGGCAATTTTCTATTTGCACTTAAATGCAATAATGTAAATAAACTCCCCGTAACCCTTCCAGGGCTATTTAGGACGCTTGCAAAAACAACCAGCTCCTCTCATCGCGAGCCAAGGGATGCGAACACAACAGGCACTTCTCATCTTGGTCTCCGCACACTTAATGAAAGTGAAGGATTGTATTCCCTGCACAAAAGTGGAATTGTGTTTCAGGGCTGGGGGTGTGAACTCCATGCAATTTTCCGGCAGTATAAATAATTGAAAGCTGAGTACAAGCAGGGGAGAGCGACAACGTAGTGGAGGGGGTGGAATTGTCATGCCTGAACTTTCGGGGCTTGGGTACTTCGGGGAAAAAAAGGCCGTGGAAAAATCCTGCTAAGGAATTTAATTTTCACACAGATATTCCAGAAAAAAAAATAAAAGGGCTGATCTTGATCTCTGGTAAGAGGAAATATGCTAATAAAGTGGCACTTGGAGAATTTGCTGCCTGTGTGAGGCTAGCAGCTCCAGAGCTGTAGCTTTGACTGGGGCAGGTCCCACAGCCAAACCACTCTCCTGTGTTTTATTGTTCCAGCAAACAAAACCTGGAACAAGGGTAACAAACAAGTGGGCTGCTCCCAAGGCTGAGCTTAAAGTCCTGCTATGGAGATCTATGATGAGAGCTTCCAACACCAAAATAATGGAGATGGAGGAGGGATAACACGGGAGGTATATACTGAGACTTGACACACTGCAATGAAGAAAGGCTTTCAGCCCAGTTTTTACCCTAATGCTGCATAAAACCTTGATTGAGATACTGTCCAGGCACAAAACCAGCAAGTCTGGACCCCATACCAAAGCTTTCCATCATGATGCAGAATTTTTGGCAATTTCAGGCATGTTTTTAGATTTCCATTAGCACCACAACCTTGCAGGGACTCATGCTCCTGATACATTGGATTTTTAACATGTAAAGCAACCGACAGCTATGAAAATAGGTCTGAGTCCTCCACAGCTGATATAAGGCACTTCAGTTCATTAGGAAGAACTTGTTGCTTTTCCTCTCTGTGGCTGTATCCAGGAGAGTCCTTCCCATAATACATGGTCTCCAACATCCTCACAGCCTCCAAGCCAGCAATAAGGGGGGGATGTAGGTACTGCTCGTAAGAACAACTTACACAAACCAAAACTCCAGAAAGCAAGGGAATAATTCCAGAAAATAACACTTTTGACCAATTTCACTGTGTTCTGTGCCTGCTAGAGGCAGACCACATACAGCTAAAAGGACACAGCTAAGAATTCAACAACCTCTTTGTGATGCTCCCAATATTTCTTAAAAAAAACCCCAAACAAAACTCATTTGCCTAACTACATATAGAGCCCAGACCACCAGGACAGAATGGCATGGGTATCACCTCTGTTCTTGCCTTGCTGCTGTCACACACTGAGGAGTTGGCTAAGCCACCACCTTACTTTCTAAGGTCACCCGTGTCCTGGCCAGAGAGGTGGATTGGTGCTGAGCAGCAAATATTGCCCCGTGGCCACCCTGCAGGAGATTCCCATGCTGCAGCATAAGGGGAATATTCAAGTGTCAGCTTTATGCTCCAACAGAACCCAAGTGAGGAAGTACAAAGGGGAGGGTCCCCATAGGATGGGTCACCCTCTCAACCACGGCTTCTTTGCCATGGTCATATTCAATGCACCTCTGTTGTAGCTTGGCAGGCACTTTGCCATTTCCTCATCGTGGCCCTCATCTTTGTCTGACGTGTAAAGTCTCTTTAAAAACAAATACTGGAAGCTGAACAGATTGTTTTGCCAAACAAACATTTAAATAATGATGGAAATAAGAATTATAAACAATTCCATTTATTCACTGAACACAAAGATACTGCCCCAAGCCAACTGGTATCCTAAGTCACTGAGGGCTAGAAGGACGAATAGTATTTAGATAGCTTTTAAATCAGTGGAGACAACCATTCTCAGCTCAATAGCCATGTCAGCTATTAATTTTTTCCCAGGGGCATCTCAGTTCCCCTGGGAAGGCCTGTTACAAGCATGCTGCTGGGCTGTTTTTCTGAGAGCAGGCACTTAGGGGTCTCTCCTACTGAAAGCCAAGTCTTGCAAGTGTGGCTGCACCAGGAGCTCCAGCACAGCTGCCAGAACACAGGAGGCAGAGTCAGCCCTCACAGACAGTGGTGCAGGGCTCCTCCTGGAAATCTGGTTTTCTGCATCCCCTGTAAACCTTGCACTGCCAGCCTCTCCACTCACTGTCTGGGATAACAGCAGCAAACAACTGGCCCGTGTTTACTCAGAAGAAAGGATGTGCCAGTTCTCCCCAAGGAGCCAGCACTGACCTTTGGGAACAGACGTGTTGACAGACCCACATTCAGATTTCCTCTGAATTTTCCCAGTCTTGTTTCAGTTTCAATAACGCTCTTACGGAAGCGGCTTATAAATTAAACCCTACAGCTGTTGCAGTAACTCCATCCCCACAGTTCCAAGATTATCAGGGATGTCCCTGAAGCCAAGCACTGGGTCTGAACCTTATGGGTCAGATATAGAGCCAGGCCCCTGGTCTGGGGGGGGATTTCACAGCAGCTCTCAACATTTACAGCAGGGCCAGGATGCTGAGGCCCAGCATCCCGCACCAAGGGAATGGGAACAGGGGAAACTTGATCCTTGCAACGCAGCCCAGCCCGGCCAAGGCCAGCACAACCCAGAGCAGAGGGAGGCACATGCAGAGCCCAGCAGGAGAAACATCAATTTCACTGTGCACTTGCACCACAGCCTGATGCAGCAACCTCTGCCGTGCTGTTCCTCCCCTGCCCGGCTCAACCCCACCTTCTCCTCCAGCTTTCCTGCCCGTTTCCTTACGCACCCTCAGATGCACACACGCAGCCCAACAGAAACACTCCCTGAGCTCATCAGAGGCTGGGAATCCTTTGAACACAAACCTCCCACGCCACGAGAGGGGCAAGCTGCATCTCGTGCGGAGCCACAGCAGCAGCCCTCCTTCCTTCCCCTTCCCACAGTGCCAGCCAGGAGCTCTGCACAGGGTGGCACCTACAGAAGAGAGGGTCACCCATTGCAGAGTGACTCTGCTGCTCTGGATGGCTGGGAAGACCAGTGGGTGACTGCTCATCCTGCCAAAGAGGCCTGGTGGGTTGAGGGTTAGGAGTCAGCATTTGCAAACACAGGAGAACACTTGCCCCGTTGCATTCTTACCTATGCCCTTCACCACTGATAAACTTAGTGCATGCTTGAACTTGTCCAGTCACCGCTCCTGCAGAGCTAAAAGCATGAACAACATGAAATATCAGAGGCCCTACAAAAACACTCAGTAATGAGTCAGACTGCACTGGACCACCAGAATTAGGGCTGTGCGTCTCCGCTCGGGCAATTAACCCAAACTAACTACTGGAGTGAATATATGCAATTCCATCAGAATCACAGGATTCCCTCTTTGCTCTGCCCCAGAAAGCCTGCATGCCAAAGCCACCAGCTCCTGTTTCAAATCATAGTGACCCAGTGAAATCCAGGGTGTTCAGGCACATGGCACAGTTACAACCAAACTGTGAATGAGAGTGGACATTACACTATTTGATACAGCTTGGGGAATGGTGAAAGGGATGTTGTTACAGTATAGTGTAACAGGAGAATGATTGATAACAGCAATGTTCACGTGAACTCCAGTCTGAGTAAGAAAAGCAGAGATACAGACTGCAATTACTAGTTTTTATACTACCATTTTTGTTTAATGTCATCTTCAATGTTCAGTTACTCCATTATAGTGCTATAAACAATCAGGATGACCCTGGAAGTAACAAATGAAGCTCTTGATGTTTTATCATCAGGATGAAAACTCCTTATATGTCTTTCCTCTTCCTAATAAAATTCTTGATAGTCTTTACTTTTTAATGTTCTATTGGCTGCTAGTGAGTTCCTCTTTCTGTGCCACTTTGAAGAAAACCAGCTTAGATCAGCAAACTACGTAGGGCAGATAATATTTTGCTGATACACAAAGCCAGTGCTTGAACAGAGCCTTGTTTATTTGCCTTTTCAAAATTGTGACATTTCAGACATCTCCTTGCAGCCAAACCGCCTGTGTGCGTCATTGTGCGGAGAGACTGAGATCTGCCTACCTAACATTCCTGCTGTGGCTCTGGCGGGGATGCTGTTCGCCTCTCGTGCAGCCAAACACACAACGTGGGATGGTGGCATGCTGCTAAATCCAGCTGCTGTGTTTTCCCTTGGAGAAAGCTGCATTTCGCCTGTCGTGAGGAAGGATCCTCCCCCAGCTCTGCACACAGAGACCCAGCCATCCTCACAGAACAGAGGGTTTGGTCCCTCTGCTGAAGTGCTGGTCCTGTTCATGCTCTGACTGCAGGCACTGAGTCACACAGGCATGGAATCAAACCAGGACACTTGGAGTCACTGGATAAAATGGAGCAGATGACCACTGGTGATTGAAGTTGAGAGACCAGGCATGGATCCTTGGTCCTGTTTTCCCTGCTCACTTTGCTGGGGAGGGGATTTCCTAGCAGTGGGACCAGCACCCAGCTGGGGTCATAATAGCTGTAAAAAGCCCAAGGTGCCCAGTACTGAGCAACTGCAAGGGTGATACGGGGAGAAGAGAAAGATCCATCTTTCATTCTTGCCAGCTGCAAACTTTGTGGTTGCTTTCCAGCCCAGCATGGCCACTGGGAGGGTGAGAGCTGGCTGCATCTCCGCACTTCTCCACCTTATGCTTTGAGCAATTATGCGCACACTCAACTACAAATCCCCATCGTTCTAACAGCCTCCAAAAGCACTTTCCAGCAAGAAAACCATGGGCCTTACATCTGTAGATGTCTTTTACTGTGCAGTGGAAATGCCAGGAGTTATCCCTGCTGTCCTAATAAAACAGTGTCCTTCCTCAGCTCCTTTGGGGACAGCAGGAGCATTTTTGAACTATCACCTCAGGACAGGATTCTGCAACCACCACCAGCAAATCCATCAATGATGATCTCAAACAGCATCCAGGGAATGTGCCCCAGTGAGCCACCAGCCTGTCACAAGGGCCAGCACTACTGACAGGTGACGTTCACATCACTCTCCTCACGCTCCTCGGTCCTGCACTGCAGGCAAGTGCAAGAAAACAATATTCAAAATATTCCATTAGGAGGTAGCTTTGACCCCACATGGTGCTCAGGTGCAAATGTCTCCCCAGGGTGAAAGACAATAGATAATTGGATTTGACAAGCAATTTATAGTAATGCTTTCATCTGTGCAGAGTTAATTCAATCATTTCAATGCTATTTACTGGAACGCTGGCACCCACATGTATTCTACTGCCATCATTTGACCCGTGCTCAGGAGCAGATGTGACTTAGTTGCACAATTAAATGATGCAGCAATGCCCTAATTTAATTTAAAATCTGTGTTTACAGATATCCAGCCCTCAGTGAAGCAGCATGGGGCTGACACTTGGCTTGCTGCTTTGGGTTCTGTTTGCTGTACTTCTCACACCTTTGTGGGACAAACAAATCCTATGGCATGACCAGCCTTACTGCCCTATTACTCAACTTAAAAACAACCTGATTCCCAATTCGAGCATATGCACTGCTGAAATAGCACAGCCAAACTCTCCTGGGATTTGAATCCTTGGGACAGAGCAGCCTCTTACAGACTGCAGTGCCTAACAGAATTTGCAAAGAAGTATTTTTTAAAAATGCTGTTTCTACTAATGCTACAGCTCTCAAAACCACTGAGCCACTTCCCACAGAGACAGCCGTTCAGGGAAGGGTGGGCTCTTTTTTAAAGAAACATGAAAATGGAGTAGTGAAATTAATTATCTGTATTCCTCCCTCCTTGCTCCTGGGCAGCCCCCTGGGTTCCCCCATGGGTCATATCCAGTCTCACTGTCAATGCCAGGCACTGCAGCCCTGATTAAGTCATTACAAGTCAGCCCTTGTTCCTCCACTTCCAGTCAAGAGCAAATGAGACACGTGCAGGCTTCGGAAGCCCTGAAGTGCAGCTCTGTCGTTGACACAGCAGGGCGAGTGGAGTTGGCAGAGACCTCTGGACTCCAGCTGTTTTGGACATGAGTGGTGCCCGTGAGCTGGCTGAGCATTACTCCCTAAGCATTTGCTTGGTTTTCTCCTGGAATGGCCACATGGGGATAAGCAGGGACATTATCAAAGTAGATTGATTATGCTAAGACCACCTTACCATGCATGGTATCAGATTGCAAACCCCATGTTCAAACAGTGCTAGGTTAGAAGTTCAAGCTCCCAGCAAAAATCTGGAAAGTGCAAGTCATCCCAAGATCTGGAGCAAATTTCTCTTTGAGCAAGAATCTCTGCACATCAAGCAAAAGGTTTCCCAAAATGCAAGGCTTACCCAAAGTGCCCCTAAGCGTTCATTTGCTTTTCCAACTCTCTTTGCCAGCTTCATTAAAGCTCAAAATACAAATTTCTATTCAAGATCCAAAGCAGTTTTCTTTGCCTCACCTAACAGATGCTCAGGCGTAATCAAAAACCCAGAAAGAGTAATAGGAAGGAAAAAAAAAAATCACCTATCACTTCTGGGAGTCTAAAAGCACATTATGGCAGCCTGAGCACACAGGGCCTTGTCCCCATCTCACAGCTGGGAAACTGAGGCACAGATGGACACAGTGACATAGTACAGAAACATGGCAGGACTGTGGAAATCTCAAGCGAAGACCTCAATTTCTGTAACTCTGCACCTCACCCTGCAAGAGCTAAAGAGGCTGTTGGAGAGGGCTGTCACTGCTCATGCAGTGTTGGCCCTGACAGAGATCCCTGGGAGAGAAAAGGGTTAAAGAAGGGAATTTTGTTACTTTCTTGTCGTATTTTCTCGTGGGGGGAGAAGCGTCATGCAAGCGGGAGTTTTCCACTGGCTAGGCCCCCTTGCACTTATCAATGGGACCTTTCAGGACTCACTCCCTGATTGAGACATCATTTCCTGTCCAACACACTAACCCCATTGATAACTCCACACTTGATGGGAACTTTTCAAACCTACCAGGAAAGGCCGGGAGACCCAGAACAACATATACATGAAAACAGAACTGGGGTGAAAAGAAAAAGAAGAGAGAAAAAGAAAGAAACAGTTTTGGCCACAATTCACATGCTGACAACAAATGTTTGTGACTAGGGAGCTGTGCATCTTTAGCAGACACAGAGAAGATGCTGACATACTCTTACAGCAGTGGGACTGGCAGGCCTGGCACTTCAGCCCAGTAAGAAGTAGAGACGGGCACAAGAGGAAGCTGAAGAACATCCCTCTCTTGTCTTCTGGCCGCACAGCAAACAGACATTAGGACTGGCTGTAGAAGTGGTCACGTTTCACCCAGAAGGCCAGCAGTATAATAACTGATACAGCTTACAAAACAGCCGAGAGACTTCATGTTTCCAAGTACCAGAAATGAAACATAAAGGGGAGCAAAGATGAAACTAGAGCTCTTTAAGATACTTCAAACAAGAACCTGTTTTTTCCCTAGTTTATCACGCGAAAAGGCTCGGTGTTACTTTTCAGGACACAGCGCAGTCAGCTGCATCCTCAACACTGACCATGAGGACTCACTTGATATTGTAACCTCCAAACACAAGCTCTAGCCCAAAAATCAACATTTTCCCCAAAGTTCAAGAGTCTCTCAAGCCACAGCTTTTTTTTTTTACCCCAGGCAATTACAGTTTTGCTGCCTACAAAGCTACAATGATACAAAAATATCAGTGAATCTGAATTATTGCCAAACAGAACACCAGCCCCGAAGCTCCCCCTACCCATGCAGGTGCCTGGGAGCACTACCAGAAATAAAGCAGCTGATTCCTGGTTTCAGACTTTGGTCAGCAGCTATCCAGCAAGAAAGCTTTTGATGAAATCTAAATATACAGGCACAGAATAGAGCAAAGGAGCTGTACAAAACAGCAGGAGCCAGGATACTGGCTGGCTAGGTAGATGGTTAGAAGGAGAGCCTGGAAGGTTTCCACTGCAATCTCCATTACTGAACTGCTGTGGGAGTGGGCAAAAGCTCTGTCGTTTTCAGTGACTCGGGTAAGTAGTTTCTGGGGGCCCAAAATGTAGCGCTCTCTCTGTTTTAAGTGCATCTGAAGTATTTAAAATTAGATCCCCTCTTCAATAGGAACCATTCATGAAAATGTCAGCTTTAAATGTCTTTACAGTGCAAGTTACTCACTGTGAGCATACCACCCACTTATCTTATACCCTACAAGGGCAGAGTCTGAAAAGTTTCAAGATCATGACATGTAACAGACCAAACAAGCACAAAGCCTTATTTAAAGGCACTATTAACCCAGCTGGAAACATGACTAGAAGCATGAGTAGAAATAATATTTTATGTTAGACAGGACAGACTTACCTGCAGGTCAAAGAACTTGCTGTATCTCCGGTAGATGATCTGGGAACTCAGGTCAGACCATGTTACGTTGATGATATAGACCTGTTCAGGGAAAAGAAAACACAAATCAGCCTGGGCCATGAAGCACAGGATACATCCGAAGGCTGAATAGTCAACCTAGGTTAATTTCAGATCTCACTGGCTGTTCCTGCTCACAGTGAGGAATATAGCCCTGGGTGCAGGACTAGCCTAAATTGAAGCCTATTGCAGCCTTCAGCAGAAACCTCAGGAGAGTACTCAGTGCTCTCCCACATTTCCTTATCAGCAGCTCCCACCAACTTTGCTCTGCCTGGGATAAAAGCTCTAATTGAGTGACGCCACATTTTCTGGTCTGTGGTAGCACACCCTGCCTTCTGCCCTCTTTGGATGGTCCCAGAGCCAGCTGCAGGCATGGCCAGGAGAGCTATTCCACCCCTGAAGCAACAGCTCATCGTGGGGTGCTGATCTCCAGCCCCACGCTCCAGCGTGTCTTTGTACATGGAGGTGTGGCTGTCACCCTTCCCAAGCAAGGAGTGGCTCTGGTTCAACAGGAAATTCAGAGGAAACGCAGCTCCACAGGTGTTGTGGAATCACAGCCATGCAACACAGTTGCTTACTCACACCCATCCATGTGTGACAGAAACCGAACCCTGTCACAGCACACAGCTCTTGCTGAGTCACATCGGACCTCTCGACACCTTTGGCACCCACTGGAAGGTGATGTAAATCCGGACAGTGAGAGCGACACCGCTTCCTTACATTGATAGAAACAGCAACAGAATCCCAGAATAAGCCTAGGATTTCCCTTGTCCAACCCTAGTCCAGCCCTAAAACAGTCATCCTACAGAAACACTGTTTTGCCAGGAGCTGTGATAAAAAAATGATTTTCACGCACATGCACACACACACACAAACTTGTACATATACATTTTTATATACATAGACACACACACACACAAAACACAAAAATGTTTCCTTTTGACCCTGGTACCTCCAAAACACTTCCAAAAGTTAAAAATGTGCTAGGTTCTGCTCTCTCATACACTTGCCTTCAGGCCAATGCTGGTCCTGCTGCCCTGATGACAGATACGCAACAGGACTTCAGCAAACACAGGATGGAGCTATCAAGGGTTACCATGCAATATCAATATAATGAAAATCACAGCTAGGACAGCTCCTGGGCCTTTAAAGCCATTTCCAGGTTTCACATATGGAGTGAGATAACGATCTGGCAGAGGAAACAGGAAAGCATTCCTCCTCCCTCAGCCACAGAACTGCAGCAGGAGCTCTCCCTTTTGCCATGGATGCAGAAGTGAAGCTCTGTCTCTGGCAATGGGGGATGGATTACATCACCCTCTTCTCCATCTCCCCCAGGACACTACACCATCTTCCAAGCTGCTTGTGCAATTGCTTCTGTATTTTTACCAATAAAAATTATTGCATGAAAATCCCTGGAGGGGTGTGGAATATTGGGCTTAACAACACTTTTCCAAGGACCACCAATGGATTTTTTTCTTCTTCTTTCCCAGTAGGAGAGGTGTCCTCCCAGAAACCACAGAGATCCTGCAGCCATACTTTCCTCTCTGCTTGTTACAACCACATTCAGTCCCCAAGGCAGTCTGCTTCCCGTCTCCTGCAGCCCAGTTTCATGACAGTCAAGAACTGGAGATGCTGAGCACAGGCTGTTAAGAAGATCTGGGGCCTTTCTCATGATTGTATCAAACATATCTGCTCTTCTCTGAGGGGCAGAGACCATCAAGGCTGACAAAGGGAAGACTGCCCAGGGGTAAGAGCATGACTCTCAGAAAACCCAGGTTACTCCTCTGCTGCATCTCATAATTCTCCTGGAAAACCAAACCACCCAACTACCCTCCTGTAATGCCCATGCACACAAGGGTGACACCAGCACTGCCCTGCTTCATGGAGGGGAGATAAGACTGTGTAACATGAAGATTTCAGGTTCCCTTTAAAGATCCTACCCATGCAGTCAAGGCAGAGGAGTCAGAGCCTGGGAAGGAAGCTGCTGTTGCCAATTTTCAGGCCAGCCACACTACACTGAAGAATATTTTTCCATGTGTTTGTTGTGGGGAAAAAAAAAAAGTTTGTAGCTTCACTCTGAGCTAATTCACACACAAATATTTCTACTCATTCTCTATCCAACAGCTACTTTCAGATGGAAAACCCATTTGATTAAAAACAGATCATGACAGATGGGAGCTGAAGAGGATCCAAAAGCAACTTCAGATACTGTAATTCTGGCCCAGAGTTCTCACAAAGGGGATGAGACAGGAGGAGAAACATATTGCACATGCAAATAAAGATTATAATTTTTCTTTAATTATACATCTTTTCTTCAGAAACTAGAAACAAAACACATATGCCACAGACATCCAGGCACTTTGAATTTCATGGCACTTCAGGCTCCTCCATGTTACTCTTTAGAACACACAAAAAATGTGAGTTCCTAAAATTTTTAACAGCCTACAAGTCCACTTGATCAAAATCTAATCCAGACAGGAGTCAATTCTGCTTCAAGATTCCAGTTTGGTGGTGCAGTAAGTGGCACAACACCTCTATGACACAAGAAGGGACAGAGCTGGGTGCACAGAGATATTCTGGGCAAGAGGTTGGATTTAACTGGTGCAGAGAACAAGTGTAGGAGCAGCACTCCTCTGCATGGTGCAGATACATCCCCAGATCTGAAATTCAGGCTCTGTGGGAATGAATCTGCCACTGACTTCAGTCAAGCCAGGATTTTGCTGCACATTTAGGAGAACAATTAAATCTTTTTGAGCCTAAGGTCTCCTCAAGCTCAGCAAGTGATGGATGGGGCAGCATGCGGATACATTGACTTCTATTTCATGGAAAGATTACAGCAGAAGCAAGAAAAGCCTTTAATCATAACCTGGTGCTATGTGAAGTGCGAAACCAGTGGGCTCAAAATCTGCTTGGTGGGAGACAGGTGCAAAACCTAAAACAGCTATTGATCTTTTTTGCTTGTTTGCCCAAATCAAATTGCTTCTCAAAAGCCACCATTTAAAATAATGGGATATAACTGTTCGGTTGAAGATGATTTATAAAATGCCAGATTATAAACTCAAGGTCTAGAGGTTTCAAAAGCCTTAAATATCACATTTCTCTCCCTTAGATATCAGAGTTTGGAATTCATTCGCTTCTGCTGCCTTGGTCAGACCCATAACCTTTTCATGAGCAGCGAACATTACATCAGCTTACTTCACCATTTTATTTCTCAGACCTTAAAATGGGTTCCTGTGAAAGTGATCAACAATATCCCAAGAGAGAAGGAGAAAAGCTGTCCTGGGGGAGCCCAGGGTCACGCAAATGCAATGGGACAAGGAGGCAGCAGGAAATATCAGATAAATAGGGAGAGTCATCCCACGCTCAAGCACCCGGCAGAGCCAGCATCGTTCTCGCAGCCGCCTGCAGAGCCAGGGGAAGGCTTTCTGTGGCATCCAACAACTCCCCAAAACTGAGCCACACAAGCCACCACTTCAACATGCAGCTGGTCCTGCCCACGAGAGAGTCCCAGCTCCTTGGCACATTCTGTCTTGATAAAAGAAGATAAAATCAAAGTACCTTACATGTCTTGGAGCAAGCTCTTTCATGTAAGTACAGTGTTTTCCTACACACAACTAAACCGTAATCTAGATTCCAAATTACTACAGTAATTAACTACTAAAGGCAAAGAGACCTGCTTTATGTACTTGTCATGTTTATTACATAAAGCAGTCAAAATACAGATGCTATTCAAATGCTTCACCTTAAAAATCCTTAACAAAAGGTCCTTAACAATGAACAAAAATTGAAGTACAAACAACTCACTGCACAATCACTGGGTGCTCCAGCCATTAAGAATGTTCAAGTTTTAATTTCCCAAGTCCAGTCTTTTTTTGGTCTATTGTTATATTTTAAAATAAGTCCTTCTTCAGAGAAAGAAGAAGCAGGCCTTTAAAGACAGTAGAATATTAATCAGGAACTGAGATTGATAAGTAGCTCTTAATATTCATGGCTTTTGAAAGAAGGTGCTGGGTGCCAGGGGGATTTTATCACCTACTAATTATTGTTTAATTCTAGCTCTGGGAAACTCCTACTTTACCCACCACAGAGCAGAAAATTTATTGTAAACTGAAGTCAGTGCTCTCCCTTTACTGCCTACACAAGCAACAAGGAGAGATGACTTCCTACTACAAATCACATCCACTCTAACGTCACTGGGCATGACCTTATCATTGACTGTCTTGTTTTCAATGGAAAATATCCAGTTCTAGCCAGCACTAACCCCAGAGGTAACAAATTCAGGTTACTCTCATGTGACCGATTTTTCAACTGGTTTTTTAGAGGCTAATATTTTGTTGTCTACAGCCAGATGAGCTGGAGTGGAAGACAAATGTCTGAAACCGGTCATCTGATGAGACTAAGATAAGAACATACACAAATACAAGAGCTATTGGCAAAGGGAAGACTGAAGAGCAGAAACTAGAAATATCCCTGCACACATAAGAGAGGGTGTTGTTAACCTTTACTAAGTAATTACAGTAAATACCAGCTATTAAGAGAGTTCTATGAATGCAAAAGACAACGCTATGGTGCAATTTGTATACAGATACCATCACGATATCGCCTTGTATCCTGGAAAATGTCAGCTTCTTCAAAGACTCCTATTAAAGTGTTGGATGTTTGTCCTCCTATGAATCAAGACTCAGTTGGAAAAGACGCACCTTCTCCCCTGTATTCAGATGCTATCACCGCCTGTGAGCTGGAAGCTTTCCACCAGCACAGCTCAGCATGTGAATGCTCCCTGGTCCACTTCCATGCAAAGTCAACCCAGCTCCTGCAAGGCTTGCAGCAATTTCAGCTGCTTCATTTACCTGGTGGAGTTTGCATTAAAATAACTCAAACTGCAGCAAAATCAACATAGATCTGTGTTCTAAATTACCAGAGTACAGCCACTGCACCAACTCACTGTTTGCATAACCATTTTAACATCAAAGATGTGCTGATGAGCATAAATTGGTGCTGGCCCAGATCCAAATTTGAAGTGATAACAGCCTAGAGACAGCAATTTTGGTATCCACAAGACCAAAGCAGCAAAGCTGTTCAGCTTCCTGATGCAGTTTGGTTGATTTTAGGTATCTTCTTCCACCCCGTAAGACACTGGCACCAGTAGCTGAGGTTTCCCCAGGATGAGGGGCCCCAGTGTCCTCAATTCCTGCCCTATACAAGAGCCAGCATGGCAACAGGAAGAGTGGAATGCTCCAGGAATAAGCATGGAGAATGTAAGCCCTTCCCCTGCACACATCACCTGTGCCTTCACTTGGCTCGGATCACATCTGACTCTGGACTTAATGAGCACAGCACGGGCTTCTTGCCCAGCTCACCAGCCCTAAAAAGCACTGTGAGACCTGGGAAATTCCCACAGAGATGAAACCAGACCCTCAGCCCCAAGCCAGTGGTAAGTCCATCACCGGTGCCATGCAATGAGGTCACCTTTCAGCACAATGGTCTCCGAGGTACCGCAGCTCAGCCGGGGCAGGGCCAAGGAAGAGCTATTTTCAAACCCACTCCAGAGCTGTTCTCACTCCAGGATTTTGAAGACTGAGCTGAGAAACAGAGATGAGACTTGGAAGAAACATGAGACCCAGGGAGCCCCAAACAGGAAAGGTCCTTGCAGGGTGGTTGCTGCCAGGGCAGGATGCCTCAGAGCAGTCCCAAGGAGGGGTTGATGTGGGCTGCACACAGATGTGCGGTGTCTGGCTTTCTCATGCACCAGATGTGGTTTCATGGACGCCCCTCTACCCAGCTCGTGTCTCCATTACCAACAGGGAGAATGTAACTGAGAAAAAGCCAAAATGACCCAGGGGTCTCATGGACAAATGTTGCACGTACCTAAGTTTTGGAAGCAAAGCAGAGTTACAGTATGCTGGGAGGGAGCAAACTGAAGCATTTGCCAGTTCTCATCTGTGAGCAGTCACCACCCAGGCAACTAAAGCAGGACACAGCAATTCCAGTTTCCATCATAATTTGCAAGCTAATTTACAGTCAAAATAAATATACAAGTGAGGGGAGAGAAAAGAAACAGGGAGGATGGATATGAGAGTTTTCCTTTCTTTACTGATTTCTTTTGTGGATCTTGTTTCAACTCTAAACTACACTGTAAAAGGATTAATGCTGGATTAATGCTGCGTCTCTTTTCAGCCATATCACACTAAATCTATTCTGAGTACACAAAAAAATAAACTCATTTCTAATTCCAAATCTAGCCGTACTCTCAAGACTCAAACTGGGTTCATTCTAGTTTAGAAAACTCCACCACTACTGCAACCTGTATGGGCACAGATCCTCCTCCTGGTGGAGCAGTAAGCAGGGTGAAATCTGTTTCTCTTTGCCAAATCCCAGTACTTAAAAATAAATGAGAATAGCAAACAACTGCCTCAAGCCAGCTAGCAGACATCCCTGGAACACAGGAAGAGGAACTCATTTGAGTATGGAGGCACCTGGCTGGATGATTTTGCTGGTTTCCTAGCTTCAGGGGGACAGACCAGACACAGAACAGGGTTGTGTCTGAATGACGAATCCAGCTCGTTGTGTTTACACAGGCAGAATAAGACAGTACTTAGCCTCTCATATTTTTCTCATGCACTGATGAGGTTTTAAAGCCCACAGTTCAAATTCTGATTTGGTCTCAACTTCACCCCTCAGGTTTTTTGCATCTGCCAACTTGAGTTTCTAAACATTGTCTTCAGGCCTTCCCAGCATCTTCCTGCTAAGAAGATTCCAAGTTGTCCCACACAATCAGAGCAATAAGCCAAAAGCAGAAAAACCTCCCTGCTATATTTCTTTGCATGGCCATGCAAATGACCATGAGAGGCATAAAAAGGTAAAAAGTGGAATCTGCACCCATGATTTGTGGCAGTAACTTGACCAGAGAGCTGCAGAACTGGAACAGATGGGAGCCCGGCAGCTTAGTTCCAAACCACCTCCGAGCCTCTTGCCAGGCTTGTTTGATTACTTCATTTAAGTTCATTCTTGGGGGTGTGTGAGCAGAATATGATGTGTCTGATTCTTGCAGACACGCAGTATCTGTGCTGCATTAGCAGGGTTTTGTTTGTTTTTAACTGATATCCTGGGTCATGTCAAAGAGCTGTCAAGGCTATCTTAACTCCAGCATATCCAACAGCTACAGCTTATGGAAGAGAAAAAGAAACAGGACTAGTGAAGACTGGTCCCTTCTCCACTACCACTTCCCAGCTTCTGGAAGCAGATCAGCAGCTTCCCTGCAAAGGGAGGAGACAAAGGAGGTGGACAACATCCACCCATTACATTTACATGTGTGCATGAGGGAGAGCGAGCATCTGTGCAGAGCACAATGTGGACCCATATTTCTGTTTCCAGTCAGTCCCAATCCACCTGCATTTACTTTCCATGTGTGATGGAACTATTTGTGAAGCAGAATAACCACAAGACTCCGTTTCTGCCATTTAAGAGTTGACAGATTATTAGAAAACACAACATCTGAGCCTACACAGCATTAGAATTGTAGAGTGACAAATGTAAAATGGAAACAAGAACATACAGGCTCTCTGTGAAACCTGCCTCCCTCACGGCCTTCTCAAATACCCTACCTGGGTCCAAAACAGACTTTCTAAGGCAAGCAAACAAAAATACTACAGCTGCACTTGGAGGTAAAGATTTTTCAGCTTACTGCCTCTTAAGTCTGGATGCCATCTGACTTTTAAACTATTTTAAATCAATGCTTGTGTCCTTCTCCTCAGCAGACGGTTGGTGTTTCATAAGAACCCTAAAATATGAGAACGTCCTGGTGGAAGAAGAGAATCTCCATTCAAAAAAACAGAACTGGAAAAAGAAACAACCAACAGACAAAACAGACTCCTGAATTTTAAATCTTCCAAGTTTCACTGACCAATTTTCAATACAGGAGTTGCATAAATTTCACTAAACTGGTTTTAGAAATTTATATGCAATTGAAGTTGTTCTGAAATGAAACATCACCCCTGAAAAGCACAGTTTAATGTAGAAATCCTCAGTGCCAGTGCTGGATGGGGAAGTGAGGTGGAGGTCCCTCTAAGCCAATCACTTCTCAGCTCTTACATCATCATGTCAGTTGCAAGGAAAACACCAAAGGGAAACAGCACTTTCAAAAAATTATTTTCCAGTATGAAATTACTTAATTCCCCTGTCCTTCTTCTCTACACAGGAACAAATCTTTAAAATGGACTCAAAACTGGCTTCATCCTGCTTCAACTGAAATGAGTTTTAACAGGAAAGTATTGAGGCAGATATGAGCGTCTTTAAAATTACTCCTCAGTTTACAACATGTCTTGCAATCTTCAGCTGTAAGAGATCACTCTGCTGTCACCAGTGATGATGATCATTCAGATGAAGGCAATGTTTGTATATTAAATCTAATCCTGGTCCAAATGGGTACAACCTGCATCTGGTTTTGACTGCCATTACAGCCTCATTAGACCCACAGAAGCCAAGAGGAAGAGTTTAATTCCCATCACGGTACTGGATCAAACCTCACATGAAAGCAAGATTGCTAAAGTATCAGAAGGATGCTGCCAAATCAAAGAGGCTTATGAGAGAAGCAGCTGAATTAATTCTGGCACAAGAGGAATTGACTTGAGGGATGTTCAAACAAGATGAGTAGAGCTCTGCTCATATTTCAGGCAAAGGGATCTTTGTCATTGAGTGCCCTGGGGCCAGGGATACAGGAACAGCTTGGGCAAATGAGAACTAACAAAAACCTGCTTGCTACTGTTAAGCGCATCAAGATTGACAAGACACAGAGAGAGACAAAATACAACCCGGAAACTGCTGTTTTCCACTCAACACCAAGTCTCACCCACCTCTGCACTGAGTTATTTGTGCCTGTGGGAGATCTCTTGGAGCACCTTTCTGCTCTGAGAACAAGGGCCCTTCTACACCGTACCAGCAGGCTCGGACTGATGCATTTCCCCAGCTGTGGAGCTGATGTACAGCGCTGGAGCACGCACAGCTTGTGGCCACATGCAGACACAGCACACCATGGTACTGCCGAGCCCATTTCACACATGGTCCCAGCGCGGTTTGGCTGTAGCTACAGACCCTCCCTTGCACAAATGGCGAGTGCTCGCTGCCCAGTCTGCCTTACGGTCGCAAAGAGGCGTTGTTGCTACAACCCAGCCTCCCTTTTGGCTTCCAGCATTCAGGATTCCTGCTCTGCAGCAACACTTGCATGTAGTTTATATTAGCATGCAAATCTTCTGGCTTTGATTTGTAACCTTGCGTATGACCCCCAGATGCAATGTTGGAAAAGCAAAGCAAGGGCCTGGGAAAACGAGCAAAACTCCTCCAGGCCCTTCCAGAACAATGACAAAGCTCTGGGACATTCTTAGTCCAAATAATGGAAATCTCCTGGGATTTTGCCATAGAATAGTGGGATTTTTTTTTCTTCTCATTTTGAGTAGAGGGAAACAAAAAGTTCATGTAAACCAAGAGACCCTCAGATTCACAAAGCCAGACCTGAGGGGCACAGTACTTTAAGTGTGAAAAAACCAACTCTGGAACAAACTTCTAATTTCTATCCCCTTTGTGCAACTACATTTTTCATGCATGACTAAAGGATAAAACTTGAGGTGAAATCAACGTCAACCAGCAACGCATCCCAGAACTGCCAGCAAAACACACTGACAGATCACAGAATGGTGTGGATTGGAAGGTGCCTTGCAGATCATCTAGGTGCAACCCCCCTGCCATAGGCAGGGAAACTGTATTTGCATTTTAAATGCAAAATGATAGAAGAGCAACTGAAAAAAGGAGCTATTCTCAAAACATGAACACCATTTAGCAAACGTGCAATGCACATAGATCTTTAATTACACTGCATGACTATATCTATATATATCTACAAAAACATAAAAGAATGAATGTACTTGTTCTCTACAGAACAATCCTGACAATGTAAAACCAATTCCTGGAAAAAAGGGAACGAATTTCCACAACCTCAGAAAGACGCAATGCTGAAGTCACTGGAAAAATGTCTTTCACTGTAGCGACCTTTGACTTCAGGCTTTAGAGAAATCCATGTTTCTTGTGGGGAGAAGGGTAAAAGAAGAAAATGATTTTGTGTCCTAGCCTTGCATACAATGTCTGAATTGCACTGCAAAATGCCTAAGAGGCAAACATGGAGCATCCTCCTTATTCCAACCCTCACCCCCCGGCCTTCTGGCCGAACCAGGAAAACTGATGCAAGAGTCCTGTGCAGAACAGATTCCCTCCCGGCAGGGCACGGCACTCAATTAAATACAAAATTACCTTCTTCCTGTGGACCTTCAGGGTTTTCAGGAAGATACTGTGCCAAATCCTCACACCCTCAATCACTGCCTCTTTGCTAAGTTGAACTATTGTCTCTGCCCTTTCCTTCCCTCCTACTCTTCTCACAATCATCCTCCTTTTCCCTCCTTTTCCCACGCTTGGCTTCCTGCCTTCCCACTTGCAGGAACACCCTCTCCCGCCCCGGCCGTGCAGGACCGTCACAGGCAGCGTAAACCCATCCCTCTCCAACTCTGCCCTTGCAACCTGGGCCACACACAGGCAGAGGGACACCCAGCCATCCTCAGCGGCTTCCAGACCACCTTTATCCAGCACACTGGGAGGAGTGAGCATTGCTCTGCCCAGCTGGGATGCACAGAGATGGGAGAGATGTTTTTTTCAGCCCGGAGCAATACCGTGCTTGGGGTATTTCTGCTCAAAATGTCACTCCCTTTAAACCCTGCAAATATAAGGATCCAGTGGTAGGAAAAGCTGTTTAACTGCTGGGCTCAGGGATGGCTGCTGGACAGGACAGTCCCACTGTCTTACTTCATCCTCAGCTGAGGAACTGGGAGGTGAGTCTCCAGCCTGTACTGCAGCCAGAGGAGAAAGCTGTCCTACTGACCTGCACTGCCCACCAACCCAAGCTGCTTCTCTGCAGTTTGTACATGGGGTACAAAGGAGATGGGCCCCTAAAAGAATGCAAAATTAGGGGAGGTGGTGATTGTCCGCAGTTGTAACCATACTGCCAAAGGACTTGATCACCAAATCCAGCCCCATACCTGGCTCATGTACTGGCACAAGACACCACCTGAGCTCCTGCTGTAAGCCTGGACTCTTTCAGTGTAGGGGTGAAGAACACTCCCAGGGATTTTCAATCACTTTGAGTTGGGCTTCGTCACTTGCACAGCTTCCCCCCATAAAAAATTCCACATCTTCTCTGGAGACTTGTACTGCTGTTCGCTGATGCAGCTTCTGTCAGAGTTGCCAGGGGTGGCAGTGGCCACACTAATTCCTTCTTGTTTCACAGCTTAGGCACAAGCCTCACATACCCTGGGAGTTACTCATTTTTGGAAGGACGGTATGTGGCTGCAAGTCAGCATGTGTCCCATTAGAAATAAGCTTTTTAGAGCCATGCCCATCTTATATGTTCTATCAAAATCACTAATAAAATATGAATCAGCAAAATGACTGTATAAGTTTACGTTTCTGTCAAATTCAGGGCTTACAGTGCCTTAGAACAATAAACAAACCTCTTCCTTTCACTCCTCAAGCCTGAATGTTCTCCCACTTTTACCCACTTAAAGGGAATTATGAATGTTGCACAGACAGAAACTCTATTAAATCTGCTTAAGTGTCCACTCAAAGCCCACAAAGATCACTGTCTGTAACAGCAGGCTTTCAAGAACTAGTACAGCTGCACTCAACACATCAGCATCCGGAGACAGCAGGAATTTGCTAGGCAGAATTTGGAGAAAAAGTCCTAGTTTTTTGCAACCCTACGCTGGGATCTCAAACTGGCCAAAGCTACTCATCTCAGATCCTTCTCTAGCTTGGTGGTGAGGGTACACATCCATCTCCAGAGGTGCCTCTTCCTCTCCCTGCAGGAAGAGACTAATCCAGCCAGACATCTCATGTCTACAAGGCTGAGGTTAAGGTGGATGTGCAGTAAGGAAAGGCCTACATAGTGCAGAGATGCCCAAATTGACACAGACCTGTGTCTCCTCTGTGCTGCAGCACTATCAGTCCATGGTGGTCAACAAAGCGGCTTGGCTGGGTCAGCTCACTCACACAAAGAGCCCCAAATCTTTGCAGGGCACATGAGCTCTGGCACAGCAGCACCGACAGTGATGTAACACTTCCACGTGCCTGGCCCTTTCAAAAAAACCAAGGATTTGACTCCAATCCTCATTCAAAGGATTCAAAGTTTTTAACCTGGGTCCCTAGAGTGATTCTAAATTCTAATTTATGAAGCGCTAAACAGGAAGGAGCTGGAGGCACCACTGTAATTTGCCATGAGGCAGATATGCAAAGTGCAGGGAGAGACAGGCCCTGCAGCCATCTCCATGCAGGGATCTCTGCTGAGGGCTGGCCGGCCAGGGGGCAAGCTGAGCCGAAATCACTCCCCTCCTGTGCAGGGCATGAAGCAGTCGGCTGAATGCCAAAAAACGCACGAGGTGTGAATTACAGCATCTTAACTCACACCCTGAAGTGTCTTATTGCAAAACGGCTCTGGGCAGAGGTAGGATTTTTTATTTCCAGTGTTGTAATTCCCCTGTCTCTTCTCTCTCCCCCACAACCGCCCCTCCAGTACAGGTACATCCAAAGAGGATCAAATCTCACCCTCCTCAGCCCTGTGAAATGCAAGCAAAACTAGCAGGACTTGGCCCACTGTGCCTTTTCTTAAGGCTTCAGTAATACTAAATTAATACTCTTTAAATATAAACCACTTGTTGCCTTGGAACAACACAAAGATGGATGTAAAATCACAGGATTCACAAATGGGTGCTGTCGGTGGGCTCTGGTGAAAGAGAAAGCATCCCAAGCTCTAGCTGAGTGCCTCCCTTTCCACCTGCTTCAGGCACCCCTCTGTGGCAGGGACAGAGGGGCTGCCACGAGGTTCAAAGGAAGGTCTCAGGTTCAGGCCCCGTTCTCCATGGGCCCAGCTCTGTTTGCAGGCCGCTGATGGGAGCTCGCTCTCCACCTGCACGTTCGCAGGTAAAAATAAATCCTTGCCCACACACCAGCAGACGTAGACTGTTAAATGTGAGGGCCTGCCCTCAGCAAGTCCACTGGGCCACTAGCTCCAGGATTCGACCTGGTCTGCCTCAGGAAGAAGGAATGGACATCCTGGACGTCCCCTAGGTGTAGCAACAGGGTGATTCATCACTCCAGGGGCCAGGAGGATAGATTCCAAGGTTAAGAAAAAAAAA